>QLOT01001225.1:0-12754 GCA_003313875.1 Russula aff. compacta
TGTCGCGCTGTTAGAGAGAGGCTAAGGGATGATATTGTTGGTTCGCTGCTGCGTCTATTGTCATGGTGACTTTGATATTCTGAAACGTTTGAGTCAGGAGGTAATGTTGTTTGTACAAAAGGGGAGCACACGTTACGAACGAACACGCGCCTAGCACAAGCTCAACCATCGTTCCAAAAGGCGTCGCAATGAGGGCGCCACTGCAAGGAAAATGACTTGTTGACTGCCCTATAGAACTGAACTACAATCGAACAGGATATATCCTAGTCCTCTTGTCACAATTAGCTTGCACCTACGACCAAGTCTAAGCTTTTCAACAAAGGGAGGCACCGACATGCCAAAATAGAAACATGCGCTCGAGCATCCGTGTGCGCGTTTACAACGAAGCCGTTTATTAGGGGTGAGAGTGGGGGTTCAGCTTCAGCTTGATAGAAGAAGCTTGAAGCAATTGAAATGCCCGTGCCGTGCCGTGGGTGAGGTGCTATGCACGTACGGTATTCAGTAGCAGGTCTCAGAAGGCTGCTTTTACTGTCACATCGTGGAGCGGCGTGGCACGCGCGCGCATGTAACCACGTGGAAGCAATATATGGGTCGCTCGTCTAATCTCTAGAGTGTGCGATGACCGTTGTCGTCCATGCGTGATGTTTCCTCTCTCCTCGTCGTCCGCCGCGATCCATCGTTCATCCACAAGGACACAAACACAAATAAACAGAGAGAGAGAGCCTGAGCCGGCAGTTGTCTCGAGTGAGTGCAAAACCAAAAACTCATGTAAGAGCAGTAGCATCAGTAATTATTCTCACTTTACTTTTCAAGCTTTTAGTCATGCTTTTGTCTTCCTTTTGCTGCTTTTAGATGCTTTTCACGCAATTTTAAAATTGCTAAAAAGCACATAAAAGTAGATCTCTCTGCTTTTAAGTGTACTTTTCCCACTTTTTATCAGCCTTTACTGGCTTTAATACATGCTTTTATGCATTTAATGTGTACTTTCATCTACTTTTATTTACTTTCATTCACGCTTTACGCTTCAGTTCTGATCATAAAATGTTATTAAAATTATCTCTAAAACCAGCACACAGTTGGACTAAAAGCAGGTAAAAGTGTGTAAATAGACTCGGAGGTGACGAAATAAGGATGAACGCAGAGGCGGGTACACATGGGCAGGTGGAGGCGAGGCACGATGGGAAAGTGGGGTAGGCAAGTGTGGGTGGGCGACAGTGGGCAGAGGTGTGGGTGGGTGGAGGCAAGGCACAATGGGAAAGTGGGGTAGGCAAGTGCGGGTGGGTGACAGTGGGCAGAGGCGTGGGTGGGTGGAGGCGAGGCACGATGGGAAAGTGGGGTAGGCAAGTGTGGGTGGATGACAGTGGGCAGAGGCGTGGGTGGGTGGAGGCGAGGCATGATGGGAAAGTGGGGTAGGCAAGTGCAGGTGGGCGACAGTGGGCAGAGGCGGAGGTGGGTGAAGGCAGGTGAACGGGTGCATACAGCAGGTGGAGGCGAGCGGGCACAGACGGGAAGGCTGAGGTAGGCAGGCATGGGTGAGCAATGGCAGGCAGAAGCATGGGTAGGCAACAGGGAAACAAATGTAAGTAGAAAGAAAAAAAAAAAGGTTTCAACAAAACTGCACCTTTTTCAATCCTGGGCGGGCAGGTGGGCATTGAGGTGGATGCGCATGGGCAGGTGAAGGCAAGCAGGCATGGGCAGGAAGGTGGAGGTATGCAGGCGCAGGCGAGCGACGGCAGGTAGAAGCGTGGGTAGGTGACAGAGAAACAAATGTAAGCAGAAAGAAAAAAAAAAGATTTCAACAAAACCACACCTTTTTCAATCCTGGGCGGGCAGGCGGGCAGGCGGGCATTGAGGCAGATGCACATGGGCAGGTGAAGGCAAGCAGGCATGGGCAGGAAGGCGGGGGTATGCAGGTGCCAGTGAGCGATGGCAGGTAGAAGTGTGGGTAGGTGACAGAAAAACAATGTAAGTGGAAAGGAAAACAAAAATCAACAAAAACTGCACCCTTTTTAATCCTGGATGGGAGGGCGAGCAAGGTGGATGCGGATGCAGACAGGCAGGTGAAGGCCTACAGGCACGGGCAGGCAACGGCGGGCAGAAGCATGGGTAGGCGACAGAGAAACAGATGTAAGTGCAAAGAAAAAAAAAAGTCTTGACAAAAACACACCCATTTTAAGGATGGGCAGGTGGGCGAGGTGCAGGCGGATGCTCACTGGTAGGTGGAGGTGAGTGTGGACAGGTGGAGGCAAGCGGGAAAATGAGCAAGAACACAAAGAAAAAAAAAAGACCACATACCTAATGAAGATCCCGTGGCCAAGTTAATTCTTGGGTCATTTGGAAAAGCCCACTCCCTTTTCAATCCTGGACAGGCGAGGGAGACAGGGTCGAGAAACCAGAGGTGAGGCAGGCAAAGAGGAGAGGGGCCAGAGGTGGGTGATGAGGCATTGTGGGGCATTTGGTTGATGTTTGGTTGTGGTGGCCAAGTCGCAGAGGAAAATAAAATGGCCCAAGGATGGTTTGAACCGGCAGACTCATAAATGATGACTAAGTAAAAAAAAGTGCAATACCAACTAGGCTAAAATGGCTCCCTTCTTAAGATCTCGGTATCACGACTCTGTTTTAGGACTATTTCCTTTTCTTCCCCCTTTTTGTATGATATGACGTCGCTGTCCCATTGTTCCCCATTCTCGGCCAATCCTCATTGTTCACCTCATATAACACAAAATCCATTGTTACACTGATTAGGACAGTTTCCCATTGTTCTCCTGTTTCGTACAACAATAGTGTCTCTATCTATATAAACCGTAGTAACTACAGAGACAAGCCTCAAGCTTGTTCTCCTGTGCAATACCAGGTTGTTACAAGGACTTCAGGAAGGCTCTCTAGTGCCTGTAAACTAGCCTTGTATCTATAAGTCTTCTAGCCACTTGTGAAGTGCTAGCTTGTTATCCTCAGTCAGAGGCGACCATATCTCGAAACCCTTGTCAGTGTACGTGCGTCGCGTCACGTGACTCTCGACTCAGTCAAATTCAGACTCGAAGGACTGACACGCCGGCCTGGGCGTGACACTCGGTGCATCTTGATAAAGTGATGCCCCTTTGAGTGTGCTCCCCTCTTACTTCCATCGCTCGTTCAAGTTGGGGACTAACAGAGACAATTGGCTCAGTACATAATACACTATTTTTAAGGCATTTTGTGCTTTTACGGCTTTTGGCACTTTTAGGGACTGTTATGTAATGAACATGTAATGAACAACATAGGTACTTTTAGTGCTTTTAGTACTTTTTAAGGCTTTTCGTGCTTTTGCACTTTTTGTGACAGTTATGTAATGAAAAAGCATGTTAAAAGCTTGAAAAGTAAAGTGTGAATTTACTGATGAGACATGCTCGGGCTACAGTGTTGGTGGAATCACTGAGAAATGGAGATTGATTAAAAACTTGATTCGATGAGCACACGTAGGGATGCTTGTATCAGTGCTCTCCCGGAATTAGTTTTGAGGCCACAAGTGAGGGAAGCTAAGATGAGCATACTACTAGCAAAAAAAGCCATACAGTAATCTGCACCTACCGTTCAAGCCGGCGGGTCGGGTGTCTACTCCCTTAGCAGCATGACAGGAACAATATAGATCAACACTCATCTCATAAAACATACCCACTTTTTGGCCAGGGCCAGGGTTATGAAGAACAAAGGGCACACTCCAGAGTTTTTGGTCAAGTTCTTGAGACTATTTTGAACACTTCTATAGAAGCCATAGCCCCTTACAACGCATGCACTGGCCTTGCTTCTCCTCCGATGCCTTTCCAATGCCGGTTATGATAACCCACATTATAATATTAAAAAAATACAGGAAGAGGCGGGAAAATGTCACTATGTCAGTCATACAAAGTTCCATCATGTGCAATGACTTGAAAATCCTATGTCCCACGCGCATCGTACTCTGACAAAATTTGTGCAATCCTCCGCTCTCCTGCTAGTAATGCTAGTCGATATGGAGTCTGGCCTTGGTAGTTCACCGCATGTACATCCGCTCCTCGTTCAAGCAGCAACTTGATAACCTCTAGGGAGCCACAGTACGACGCGGTATGTAATGGAGTCAACTGGCTCCGAGCCTTTGCATCTACTTCGGCGCCGTGGTCAAGCAACAACCGTGCGACGTCTACATGTCCGTCGTGTGATGAGGAATGCAACGGAGTTCGGCCGGTCCTATCCTGGCAATTCACATCCGCGCCATGCTCGATTAGTAATTTCACGACCTCGAGTTTGCCTCCCATCGATGCTACGTCCAGTGGAGTCCTGTGGTCTTTATCCCGTTCGTTGACATCGCCGCCACGGTCAAGTATGTACCTTATCAAGTCAAGATTCCCATTCTTCAATGCCAAATGTAAGGCATTCTTCTCCTCACTACTAGGGTAATTCGTATATTCGTGCAGGAGAGATGGTCGTGTAGCATTGAATAGAGTGTGTTGAGACGGGCCTGATAGCGTGACATTCTCCGGTGCATCCTCGCTTCCAATATGGGCTGTTGAGGACATGGCCATGTCGGTTCTCGAGGTGCCAAATACCAGGTCTAAGGGGGTCTTGCCGTCGCCGTTGCGAATGTCAAGATCTGCACCCGACTCGCATAATAAGCGTATTATGTCGGTGTGTCCATGTGCTGCCGCATGATGTGAAGGAGTCCAGCCGTTGTAGTCACAAGAATTTGGATTGGCATCGTATTTGAGCAATAGCCGCGCAACCTCGAGTTGTCCAGAGGCTGATGCTCGGGCCAAAGGAGTTAGTTGATGATTGTCTGGTTTGTCAACATCCATCCCATATTCATTCAACAGCTCTACGATTCTGAAATGGCCAAAGGCTAATGCTATATTCAGTGGATTCCGGCAGTTTTCGTGGAGTGGACTTATATCTGTGTTTGCAATATGATAGGGTAAGGACTGCAGAAGCATCAGATGTTACCCTGGGACGCGCCACTCAATGAGACCGTGGAGTTGTGGTCGCGGGGATACACAGGTGCGCCATTCTGGAGCAACAAACGGACAACGTCTAAGTGTCCGTGTCGTGATGCTGACATCAATGCAGTCCAGCCGTTGGCATCCAAAGCGACATTACGTTGAAGTAACAAACGAACGATGTCTAAGTGTCCCTTCAGCGATGCTGACATCAGAGGAGTCCAGCCATTGTTAGTATGGGTGTCCACAGCTGCGTTGCTCTCCAATAACACCCGAACAGTGTCTAAGTGTCCCTGTTGGGAGGCTGACACCAAGGGTGTCCAGCCGTCATTGTCACGGGCGTCCACAGCTCCGCCGCTCTCGAGTAAAAATCGAACGATGTCTAAGTGCCCGTCTTGCGATGCTGACATCAAGGGGGTCCAGCCGGTATTGTCACAGGCGTTCACAGCTGCACTGCTCTCGAGTAATTTTCGAACGATGTCCATATGTCCTTGTTCCGAGGCCGACATCAAAGGGGTCCAGCCGTCATTGTTACGGGCGTCCACAGCTGCGTCGCTCTCCAGTAACAATCGAACGACGTCTAGATGTCCATAGTGGGAGGAAAGCAGCAGTGAGGTCCAACCGAGGTTATCACAGGAGTCAACAACTGCATTACTCTCCAACAGTAAACGCACGACATTTAGATGTCCCCTGCGCGAGGCGAACATTAATGGGGTCGAGTCGTGGTTGCTACGAGAGTCCACAACTGCACCATGTTGAAGGAGCACCCGTGCAATTTCCAGTTCTCCGTCGATTGACGCGCACGAAAGCGGCGTGCGCCCATACTCGTCATGGGCGTCGACGTCTGCATGGCGTTCAAGTAACCAATCCACGACATCAATCCGGCTGTGTATCGAAGCAAGGTGCAGTAGGGTCATTCCGCCCACAAGCGGGGCATCTATGTCCGCATGGCGTTCGAAGAGCAACTGCCAAATCTTGGTATTTGTGTTTGCAATTGCGATATGCAACGGCGTAGTGTAGCACCCGCCCCTGGCCTTCACGTCCTCAGGGCAAGTAGTGAGCAGACGTTCTACCAGGCCACCGAATCCACATAATATCGCGTAATATAACGGGACCGCCTCTGGTCGAGTCGGGTGTGCCTCGAACATGACTTTCCGAAATGGGTTATCAATATCGTATATCCAGATCCACGTTGCAAACTGTGGCTTGGAGCCGTCAAAAAGCCACTCCATCGCGGCCTCTATGCTTGGTGCCACGTCCTCGAACTGGGCATGCTCAACCCAGTGCTGAGCGGCATAGATAGCAAAGGGAAACTGCTTCATGCTCTCCTTGTCCACATGGTCATCCAAACTGAGCAGGACGCTCAGCGAAGCTTGCGCGAGAATTGTGTGTGCCGACGTGGGAAGAATGTAGTAGTGGGAAAGGTCCTTACTAGCATTTGCGAGGCGATCCGAGATCAGGTATTCCTTGACCGAGAAATGCGAGAACTGCACCACCCGTGTATCGCCGACATTGACGACCGTGATTAAACTTGAGCATGTCGATAGCACCGCTTCTTCTGGGTCATCTGGGCTCCACGTCACGTCATAGCTCGGAAACGGTCCCGAGTCAAAGTGAATCGCAAGGATTTCTGCAAGCTCCTCAACACGAAGAGGTCGAATGGATACTGCCAGGCAATGAAAGAGGCGTCGTGCATAGTCCCGTCTCTCCTCGCTAATCCCCAGCAATATCCGCATGTACGTCTCATCCAAACTCTTCGGCAAACCATACAGTGCCTGCCGAATCGCTGCAGGAAGACAGCGACGTAGGGTTTCCAGTTGGCAAATAATCCATCGAAACCTGAGCGGTGCCATGAGAACTATCACGAACTGAGATTATAATAGTGACCCACATTCCATCTGCTTCTCGTGAGAGTGTCTCAACGACCAGTTCCTTGTCTTCATCCCTCCACCTCCGCATATTCCGGTCTGAATGAACAACATAACCGACATAGTCGGCGATATCTTTCCTTTGTCCGCTTTCATCATGAAGGGAGATAAGGTGAGATGCCAAAGGCCCCAGGGCAACTTGGGTGTCGACCTCAGGACGGCTGGTTGCACATATACGCAACCTTGGAAGCTGTAAGTTAATAAGTTTCTCCACGAAGTTTAGGACCCGCTCGCGAGGAGGCACGACGCCAGAAGAGTTCGGGCATTCATCAAGGGCATCCACAATAATGTAAATGATTGGCTGGTCGTGAAGTTTAAGCATATCTTCCAAGCACTTGGCCAGCGCATCATCATTTGGGCGCCTCGATCCGGCATCGTACTCCGAATACAAGGAAGAGAGAATGCTGTAGCAAGGATCGGATTTCGCAGAGAATTGAGCAATGAGGGAAGTGAGTAAACCGGTGACGTCTTGTTTCTTGGGGTCTCTGAAGTCGCAATAAAAGTATGCCATTGAGGCCAATCCCGCATCACGTAGATCTTCGACTTCTTGGATAATATTGGAGCTGGTGGACAACCTGAATATGCTGGACGAGAATAGTCTATTCGTTGCTTACCATAGGATACTCTTCCCAGATCCCGCTGAAGACCATGCGACGGGCAGCCATCAGGAAGTGCGAGGGAAGGGAAACAGGAACAGGGCGTACGTTTACCATGTATCCATAAGAGAGAACCCGCTTCCTTCCATTCTCTGAAGGTGTTGCTTTGCATAAACCATTCAGCAGTTCCATCGTGGTGATCTCTGCGTGCGATATTGTGATTGGTCGACTGGTCTGGAGGAGAAAGCCAAGTTCGAACGTCCCTCTGAAACTGGTTCCCTATGAGGCACATTCAATCTTGAGAGCTGCAACTGGTAAAAGGGATGACTAACGCTCCATCTTATTCATTCTATCTGCCGTCTCTTGTATCGTGACTGATCCCCATCGTCAGCTTCAGAAGGGTTTGTGATGGCACGCGGATCAATCATACCTAAAGCCCGGCGTATGCCATCGGTTGATGCCTTTCCGTCTAATCAGAAAATACTCCGATGAATTGTTTGATAACAATCAGAGTAAGAGACACGCACTGTCCATCACTACCTTCAAATTATTGAACAGACCATGGACCACTTCCAGAGTCTGTGCTACCATCATCTTCGCTTCCTCCTGGGTAAGTCGGTCCAACCTCTGTAAGACTGCCTCAGTCTCGCTATCTCCTAGCAACTTCTTTGCGAATTTGGCTGCTCCGCACTTAGTGATGAAGAAAGGTTGTAAGACAGAAACCACTCACTAAACCGCCCCTGTTTGATTTGCTTTGTTGCTAATGCGAGCACAGAGAGCACTTCAACCATTATTGTTACGAGTAGATGGGTCATCGTGCGGTCCAGTGGGATCTCGGTATGAATGCGAAGACGACTGAGGAAATTTGCTACGCAGTCGAAGAGGTCTACGAGCGCATCATAACTTGCACTGACGTCAAGGGCGGCCTGATATGGCCAGACATCAGAAGGACTGGGATGAGGAGAGGACAGGAGATGCGAACGGTGAGGAGAACATCGATTCCAACGAGAATTGTGTTTGTGGGCTGGAATGGTACCTGGATGGAAAGCGTAAGCATGCAGTCAGATAAAGCAAGTCCAATCTTGGAACTTACCAGGCTAGCCACATCTGCGAGGATGCCGGAAAATGCGTGAACAACTTGAACTATGGGTCGAAGGCAGTTGATCAACTTTTTATTTTGGTTGCGATAGTCTTTGAATGCGGATTCTCTTTCTTGAAGTAGCTGGAGGACAGCTTCGGAGGTGTTGCAGCTCTGAAGCTTATCGGCGGACGGATGGCGGATGAGGTCTATGCCAGTCTGCTTAGCATAGCTGTCCAGTGCGGTATCGAAAATGGCTCGAAAGTTCGATGAAGGGGTAATTGTCGAAGACATCGAGTAGAGTTGGGCAAAGGATGAACGCGGGGTCTGATAACAGGGTCAGATGGCTGGGGATGGTGAGATAGGTGCACAGCCACGTTTATCTCACGGTATGCGCAACCAAGTTACCAAATCGATCCCTCTAGCATCCGCTAGCAATCATCTTCTAAGTCTTGACTACCAGTGCTGGCGGCTTACCAGCATCCCGTAAAGGATCCGAATCCATTCGCCACAAAATCATACTAGCTGCTACTGAGACTCCCACATCTCAGTGAACCCCAGGCGGGGCATATTCCAACCTCAAGATACTCGAGCAAGCCTAGATTTATCCCAAACATTTGTTGCAGTGACAAATTCGGGAATGGCGATAAAGGTAATCCCATGTTAATTCATGGTCAAGGAGAACTCATACCAGGGATTCATCAGTTCCATACTTTGGTAGTAGTCGAGGCGAAGATTCATGCGCTCACGCATTGCCGATGGTGCTTGTATTATAGAAGATCCTACCTTCAAGTGGATTTAACCATGTTTTCCCGGTTTTCACATCCTTTACTTCGACGAATATCTTTCGTTTAATCGTTTATGACGCTCCTGTGTAGCTATTGAGGTGGCTGCGAAGTTGATGTCGCCGTCCGAGGGAGAGTGGAAATAGAGACAGGCGGGTATGACAGGCGATCCTAGAAAGGCGTGAGCACACAGACGCGAGGCAAGGGAGTACCATAAACTGCGTTTCTACGAACGCGCGCGCCAAGCGAGGGAGTAGGACGGGAATAAGAAGAATCGGGCACGTTCGTAGAAAGCGGTTCCACAAAGAGAGGTGCCGGACAGACGAAGCAAACAATACGCGAGAATAAGATAAGCAAGGGTTACACACTCAGATTTGCGCGAAGATGTTGATATGTAATGCCGACCTCGAGAGAGAAGCCTCTCTTTAAATACATGAGTCCTTAGTATCCAAGTAAAAACGTCAAGAAAAGAGCTAGGGATATATTCTGAGGCGTCTGGCGCCTGCGGTTGCGACCAAGTTGAACATTGTTGTCTAAGTTAAGAAGGGAAAACAAGAAAGGGAAAGAGGGAAGAGATGTCAAAAAGCTGTGAGGGAGGGAGCGTTGGGATTAGCTTGCAGGGGTCTTGCGCCAGTGGTTGAGGGGCGAGGGGTGAAAGGAGGCGGCAATGGCTTGAAGAGGAAGATATGTTGAGGGTAGGATGCAGTATGATTTGTTCACATTTATCTTGAGTCATTCGCTGAGGGGGAAGCGAAGGAAGCGAGGGAGTCGGGCACTGGGCGAGAGGGGTGAGGCCTGTGAGAGGTTGCATTGAAAGAAAAAGATTTGGTTGTAACTTAAGCGTTAGTGAGTTGTCAACGCAGCCGATCCGCTGCGATCCGGGCCTTTTTTTTTTTTTAAATCCGCATTTATATACCGCAGCATGTAACTAGATGACAAAGACACGGTCCCTACAGACGTCCTACTACTTGTCAGTGCATGCTACCGGTCCAGCCTCTTTCACCAGGCCAACTTAGCCGGCCCTAGGAGATTGCCCTGAAAAAGACTAGTGCTCTAGGGGTAGGGGTAGATGAAAATGTTAGAGGGTTGAAAGACTGGAGCATGGCGAGGAAAACGAGCATGGGCGCCAGAGGAGGACTGAATGGCGTGGGGGGTAAGGGATGGGGAATAGTGTTCAGTGAAAAACTCCTGAGTTATAACACAATAAGATTTTAACGTGTTAATAACTGGTTATCAACTAGTTAGAATCCCAATGCCATATTTTCGACGTTAATAACTTCACTCTAACATGGCTCATTGGGTGGCTAAATGATGCTTGTCACAGCCAGCAAAAGGCAAAAACGTTGGTCCACCTTGTACATGACTTGTGATGTCGGTCATTGGTTAATTGCTGTGACTAGTCACTGACTGTGAAAATAACTTAACTTTCTTCCAAATTTGGGGCGGTTAGTCATCGACTTTTCAACATGAATCTCATCAAATGCCTACCGTGTTCCTTACTTATCTTCAGTAGCTGTAAGATAAATCATGAAAAAATTAGGAGAAGATATTGATAATATATGGAACCACAAACTAGGCGATCTTGGTTGGCCTCTTGATAGAATGTGATGTATATGAATACCTATTGTTGAAAAAATTAAGTTGGCTCTGTAGCCTACTTGGTATGGTGCTATTTTATTTTGGTTGGGCCACGTGATGCCCTGCTGGTTCAAACCACGCCAGGGCCATTTTTTTTCTCAACTCATACCTCATATGTTCCACGTCCTACAAGCCAGACATACATCCAGATCTCACAATCCAAAGAAATACATGATGTAATGCTCTATTTTACTATTTGCAGTCGTTCGAACGCATTCACAAGTGACTTTTTCCATATTGGGCAAAGTCAGTCAAGTCATTTGAAAGTCACTGACCGCTTCTGATGACTTTGATGACTAGACTCTAAACTGCGATATCTACTGAAATATACCTATAATATTAAATTTGATATATTTGTATATATTGTGTTAATAACTGTTAATAACACCGTTAGAAACCCCTCCTCTAATGGCCTGCTGGTTAGCAACTTGTTAGAGCCTCGGCGTGGGATTTTCACCGAACACTATCGTCCCATGAGAACGCCAGCTTGCATTAGTGAGTGAGTGTCACAGCTGCCACAGGGCGGCTCCCAGGAGGGGAAGAGAACCGCTGCTGGCATCTGAGGAGGTGAGCTTGACCCCCAGGACTGGTAGAGCAGTCTAGGCCTGGGGTTGGTACGATACTGTTTGGACTTCTGTGTGGGTGTCCTAGGTTTCTGTCAGCCGGTTTGTAAGATGGTGGAGCGCCTTAGTAAAGCCCCTGTGGCCCCAGTCAGCAGTATTACGATAGCTAGGATGGTTTCAGTCCGTCCAGTAGTGTACTTGTACCGAAGCAGCAAGGAGACGAGACTCCAAGTCAAGTCTCCTGTCAATAGGAGTAGTGACGTTGTTTCTATCGCTTCTGAGCCTCACCGTGGCTTGTTGGACAACCTTAGGTGCCCTGTGCCTACTCTTCTGCCTCCCTCGCATACCAGGGATGCCAGGTACTAGAGAAAGCTCTAGTACGATCAACGAATCTCTATCTACGGGTCAGGAGCCGGAGACGGGTCTCCCAGAGGAGAGGCTCAGCTAAGTCGACCTCAGTAAAGAACACTTGCGCTCCCACTAAAAGACGCAAGCCTGGTGTCACTGTCACGCTAGACGGGGCGTGGCGGGTTTGTCTTCTGATGATTTGAGTGCGTCGCTCTCTGAGGTGGGGTTCTAGAGGATCTGGTGGTCTGCGTTGGTTGTATGGGTTCAGGTAATCGTCAAGCTCGATAGCCACGATTGTAACTGATGGTGTTGATTGGTTGGTACTAAGGACTTGGCCGTCGATTGCGGTTGCCTCCACTTAGTAGTAATTGTGCTTTCTAGAACGATGTTGATAGCTAGGTCTTGAATAAACAGTCACGGGCGCGACTCGCGTGAATGCTGTTTATGGGTAGAGGCTGCCCCTCCTCTTGACAGGGATCTATACGCCGATAGAAGTTGTGGGTGCACGAGCAAAATGGCAAACACTGCTCAATGCGAACTGCGTGGGGTGAAGTGTGGACGATCGCCTAGTGATCTAATTAATACCACGTGCTGCTATCTGTCGCAGCTTCTCTGTAACGAAGATAGTCCTGGCTTTAAAGGACGCTATCAACAAGGTTGCTTGGAGGCTTCAAGTCCAAGAGGATCTCCTTGCTCGGATGGGGCTTAGAATTAACGCAGGTGAATTCTAAGCGGAGTTGATGTCGGAACGACAATAAGTTCCTAATAAGGAACTGAGATTTCTGGATATGGCAGTGAGGAGTCGTGTCGGCTCCAAGTCGCTTTAGAAGACTCTTTCAAAGGCTTTGAAAGAGCTCAAGGGAAAGGGGAAT
>QLOT01001230.1:0-17680 GCA_003313875.1 Russula aff. compacta
TGCTGTGGATGTCAACATTGGTTCCAATGCGATTGCTGTCATACGCGTTGGGTGGGACAGATATTGGGGCACCTTTGGACAAGCCAGGTAAGGATTTGTCGATATTGATCCATCTGATGGATTTCAGAGGGAGTGGAGAAGCAGAATTGCATCATAACGCACATCTGCCCACAGCATGGAGCTTCCGAGCACACGGCATCTACTACCTCATTGATTGTTTGTAGCAACTGATACTATGAATCACTCAGGACAAAGAAGAAGAACTCCGCACCATCCACAGAACCCTCAGCAACTCTCACTGTAGTGTAATCATCGACTGTGCTGTACGTTTGGCTGCGATCTCTAACCCCTGGCCTCAATGCTTTGGCTCCCTAAATCGATCCACTTTTTTGGATTCAGAAGTGCAAGACAAAGGCAGGGGCAGTAGAAGAGTGGACGCAGCAGTAGCAGCAAAACACCGTGCGACTCACAATCTACCATACAGCCCTCACCGAACCACCTGACGGCAGGGCACACCACAGCACACCTTGCTTTTAGCTCTCCTCTCATTGGGCGATCCACCATTTTGACGAGATGTGTTCATCCAGTCCCAGTCAGGCTCAGGAAAGACACTGTCATGCCCCCTTCCAATTCTCCATGATCTTCTTCATTTGAGCACCAGCTCATACATCAACCTCTCGATCGGAATGCTCGCCAGTCAAATATCAGACATGCTTGAGGTGCTGTTGAGGTTCGGTCTATGTCTGCCAGATGCTGCACCTGATGATGAATAAAATCATAGCACTCAACTCACTCGCTGGCTAGTCTTGGGGCTATTAACAGGTGGAGCGAGGCGCGGGCACGAGAAAGCCCGCCCTTGCAGGGCATACCGATCTTAGTTGCAATGCCAGGCCGTCTGCTTGAATATCTTCAAACATGTCCTCTTTTGATGTCAGCAAGTGTCGCTGGCTCGTGCTTGACGAAGACAAAGTGGACCAGCTATGGAGCTTGGATTTGCGGACACAATCAAAGTGATCCTCGCATGTATGGGCAGGGAGGAGGGAGAAAGGAGGACACATAAGGTACTGGCCACAGAGTGCGCAATGTGACCACCCAACATATACAATTACTGTAAAATGCTACCGATAATTGACTTATACTGACTTACGATACACGTTCACAACTCCTATATGCGAAACGTAGAGATACATGACCACCTCTGTACCCACGTTGTACACTCATTACATATTCAGATATATAAAAAACTGAGGTACAAGAATGCCACGCAGCTGAGTGAGTGAGCACAGATGTCAGTGTTTGTACATACTGTTGGATTCAATTTCATCATACTTGTGAGTAACCATAAAACTATTTATGTTGTCAGTTGCTATGAACGATGAACCACGAGGTGGTGGATGCTGTGTGCTAGAGGCTCCATGCTGTGGGCAGATGTGCGTTATGATGCAATTCTGCTTCTCCACTCCCTCTGAAATCCATCAGATGGATCAATATCGACAAATCCTTACCTGGCTTGTCCAAAGGTGCCCCAATATCTGTCCCACCCAACGTGTATGACAGCAATCGCATTGGAACCAATGTTGACATCCACAGCAGGCAAACTTGGGTAGAGCATGTTGAATTCCATTAAATAACACTTAGACATGGTTAAAGAATACTCTGTAGTGGTGTAGACAAGCGCAGTGTTCGAGAATGGATGGGAAATGATTTTTTTCGTTTTTCGATTTATTTTCATTTTTTTGATTTAAATTCACAAAAAAAAACGACGCGGCAACAATTTCTGAAAGCGCTGTATGCCTGTGCCAACCCTATCCATGTCCTGAACTTGTGAGGAAACAAGCTTTCCTCTTCTACACTGACCAACCCTTCACATGTCTTGTAGATTGGGCCATCAGAGAAGAAAGAGAAGTCACTCTTACTGCTGAAGTACTGCATCTTTGCCAGGCACAGCAGAAACTGGTGAGGATGGCTGAAGAAATCAACATGGCCTGCATCCATTTCAATAACCTACAGTGGCACATCCAAGAATCACAGCATAAACTCAGTAAAGCAGATGCATACTGCCATCTCCGTCCACATCTTTTCTATGACCTTCCACAGCTTGACGTCTTTGAGCCTGGAATTGTTGAGGAAGGTCTTGCTCAAATTGACGACCCCTGGTATGTTGAGCCAGCAGTAGGCAGTGAACTTGAGTGTGAGTGGTGCAGCGAATGAGGTTATCTCGCCAAGTATTGTAATGAAATCTCCCACTGTACTCTCTGTACTGAGATTGGACATCTCCCCTGGGATTGCCCTGTCCTTCACAGCTTCTGCATCGCAGATAAGCCCTGCCAGGCACCCTTCAATCACAAGAATTATGACACTGCCTGTCTGTCTGAAGTCATGACCTTCTAAGGATGCTAAGAAGGGGGTGATGTCATGACCCCCCCTTCTTCTTTAGGATTGTTCTTCTTTTGTCTTACCTCCTTGTACAATAATGATGTCAATTTCCCATTGTTCACTGATTCTGGCCAGTTCCCTATTGTTCTTCAGATATATCTACAAAACCCATTGTTCCCTTAATTAGGACTGTTTCTCTTTGTTCCCCTATTTCATATGACATTATGGTTCATACCTATATAAACCCCTAGTAACTATACAGCAAGCCTTAAGCTTGTTCTCCTGTGCAATACCAGGTTGTTACAAGGTCTTCAGGAAGGCTTACAGTTGCCTATAAAACTGTCCTTGTGTCTAAACGCCATCTAGCCTGCTATAAGTGCTAGCTCCCTATCCTCAGCCAGAGGCAACCATACCCCAAACCCTTGTCGGTGTATGCCCATCATGTCACATGACTCTTGACTTGGTCAAATCCAGACTTGAAGGATTGACACACTGGCCTGGGTGTGACACCCAGAGGCTTCCCCAATATATGGTCTAGGACCATGCAATTGAACTACTACCGGGAGCACCAGCATCATTACCAGGGCGGCTATTGCCCTTCACCCAGCTTGAAAAAAAAGAAGTCCACAATTTCATCAAAGAACATCTAAAGAGAGGGACCATCTGGGTCTCAAAATCCCCTTATGCAGCCAACTTCTTCTTCATGAAAAAGAAGGATGGCAAGCTAAGACCAGTACAGAACTACAGACCACTCAACATGTCACGCTAGACTGGGTGTGGCAGGTCTGTCTTCTGATAATCTAAGCACATTGCTCTAGTTGGTGGGGTTCTAGATGGTATGGGGGTCTGCATTGGTTCTTTGGGTTCTGGTGTTCATCTAGCTCAATAGCCAGGGTTCAAGGTTGATATTCAAGTTTGTTCTAGAATGAGTGTGCCAGCACTATTGCAACTAGGTCTTTATACAGATAATCTCCAGCAGCAGGAGATACTATGCTGCTCTGTGATGAGGGTCTTGGACAGATTCAAGGATCTTTCTTGAAGGCATTATCAGAGGTTTCTTTGGTAGTTTGTTGAACCACTGTCTTAGTGGTAAATGCTGCTGAGTGAAGTGGGGTTGGCCCCTAGCAGTGTGGTGTATTCTCCTATTCTGTAATGTCCTCTTTCTGGGGGAGGACAAGGGCCATTACTGCTTCAAGGTAATGGTTCAGCTCTTGCTTGAGTGATGCAAGGAATTGACACAGGCAATTCTGAGCGGGTTCTGATTCAGGGTTTTAATAAGTTCCTCAAAAGGAACTGGTCTTTCTAGATATGGTGGTGAAGAGTCATGTCAGCTCTAAGTTGCTTTAGAAGACTCTTTCAAAGGCTTTGAAAGAGCTCAAGTGGAGAAGGATGGTTCTTAAACTTAGGTTCACTTAAGGATGAAATGAACAAGTCTTTGTATTGTACAAGAGACCAGCTTAAGGCTTTGGCCTTGCTTTAAGGGGGTTTTTATACTAGAGTATTACTGTGGCTATACATATGCCACTCTATGACGCATCCTCATGGCATGGTGCCATGCTAAAACACTTGGTGCTAGGTATGTAGTAAGCCTCTATGAGTAAGTACTATGGAATGAGTCATCAGAAATACATAATCATGAAACATGTATTAGTTTGGGAATATTAGTAAGCAGCTGAAGGGACACAAATTTGAGGCAGGGCAGTCCAAGCATAGTTGATGGATTGTAATGTAAGTGTAGGTAGAAGTGGAGGAGTCTTAGAACTGAAGCATGGGAATGATTACCATAATGGGGAAAAAGATTACATAAGCCAATCAGTCCGAAGCAAATAGAAGTACAAGTCCACAACACAACAAATGGACTAAATGAAACAGGAATGTCTCCCCCCTGATTCCTCAAGTAATAGACTGACTCAGTGGGTGTGTCATGCTAGACAGGGCATGGCAGGTCTGTCTCCTGATGATCTGAGCACGTTGCTCTCTTTGATGGGGTTCTAGAGGATCTGGTGGTCTGTATTGGTTCTCTGGGTTTAAGTAATCATCAAGCTCGATGGCCACGATTGATATCACTTATGTGGGTTTTGTTGGTTGGTTCTAGAACAGTATTTGGCTAGGGCTTTGGTAGCCATCTCATGCACTAGGGGAGACTGGTCTACTTGGATACATATAGGCTATCCCTCCTTCAATGTGGTTGTGAATGGCCTCAAAGAATGGTATTTTTGAGGGTGTTGATAGTTGTTCTGGATTTTAATAAAGACCGTAAAGTCTTCTTAGTGCCTGTAAAGCAGGGACGATTGCCTAGTGATCTGATTAATACCCCATGTTGCTATCTGTCACAACTTCTCTGTAACATCTGTAGTCCCACTATAGATGAGGACAGTTGAAGGCTTCAAGTCCAACTGGGTTCCCTTATGCAGGTGGAGGTGCAGAATTGATGCAGGCGATTCTGAGTGGAGTTTGGTTCTGAGTTAAAAGAAGAGGTTCCTCAAAAGGAACTAGTCTTTTTAGATATGGCAGTGAGGAGTCATGTTGGCTCCAAGTCGCTTTAGAAGACTCTTCAAGTACTTTTGAAGAGCTTAAGGGGAAAGGGGATTGGTTGGTTTAAGCTTTCTTAGATTCACTCAATGATTACAGTGAATGATGTCTTGTATTGTACAAGAGACCAAGCTTAAGGCTTTATTTAGTCTTGCTCTAAGGGGGTCTTATATACTAGAGTACTACTGTGGCTGTACATATGCCGCTCTGTGATGCATCAGAGCAGCAGGACGCGTTCTTGTGGCATGGTGCTGTGCTGAAATGCTTGCTGGTAGGTATGTAGTAAGCCTCTATGAGTAAGTACTATGAAGCAAGTCAGCAGAATTTGGTAATGAGTCAGCAGAATTATGAAACACATATTAGTAGCTGTAGATTAGTAAGCAGCCAAAAGGATACAAGTCTGAGGCAGGGCAGTCCAAGTGTAATAGAGATATTGTAATGTAATTGTGGGTGGAAGTGGAGGTTGCTTGGTGCCAGAGTGCGGGAAAGTAGGTTACCATAAAAGGAAGGAGATGATGTAAGCAAAACCAGTCCAGAGAAAATAATAGTACAAGTCCACAACAGGGTGCACCCTCTTCACAAAGTTTGACATGTGGTGGGGGTATGACAACATTTGAATCAAGGAAGGAGATGAGTGGAAGGCAGCTTTCCTCACCCCCAAGGGCCTCTTTGAACCCACCATTATGTTCTTTAGCTTAACCAACTCCCCAGCTACATTTCAAATGATGATGAACATGATTTTCAGGCCAGAAGTAGGAGAATGATGGCTCTCAGTGTACATGGATGATCTTGCCGCCATACACACAGCTAGACTCCCTCATGAAACAGAAGAACAGCACAAACAAAGACACAGGCAATACATCCACAGGATCTTAGACAAACTGGCAGCACACAACCTTTATCTAAAGCCAGAAAAGTGCAAGTTCAAAAAAGAGGAAATTGAGTATCTAGGAGTAAATGTGGGAAAAGGAAGGCTTCAAATGAACACACAAAAGTTACAAGGAGTAGCCAACTGGCCACAACCTAAGAAGCCCAAAGACATATGAAGCTTTCTAGGTTTCACAGAATATATCAGTACTTCATACCCAATTACTTGAAAATTGCCAGACCACTCCTTAACCTCATAAAGAAAACCATGCCTTGGCATTGGGAAGAACTTCAGCATAAAGCATTTGAAACCTTAAAAACACTCATGTATGGAAGTCCAGTGCTTAAGCAACCAGATTTCAACAAACAATTCATGTTGCAAGTGGACACCTCAGCATATGGCCTGGGGGCCATACTCTTGTAGGAGGGAGAACACACTACTCCTACATTGGCAAAATGACATAAACCTATACTCCACCCCATTGCCTACTACTCAGCAACCTTCACTCCCACTGAACAAAACTATGATATCTATGAAAGGGAACTGCTAGCCATCATAAAATCCCTGGCACATTGGAGACAATACCCAGGGTGGATCTAAACACCATTTTTCATTCATACCAACCATGCCAATTTTCAATATTGGAAGTCACCAAAGAACCTCAACAGAAGGACAGCAAGATGGCACACAGACCTACAAGAATATGACTTCACCCTGGAATACATTCCAGGAAAGACAAACACTGTGGCAGATGCACTTTCCAGACCACCTGGAACAGATCATGGAGAAGACAACAAGGAAATCACTATCTTCCCATAAGATAGAATTAACACCATAATAAGGCCAGAAACAACCACACAAGGGCAGACAATCATCCCAAATGTCAAAGAAGTAAAAAGAGCCATCGTCATGCATGCGTATGACCTCCCTACAGCAGGACACCTGGGGAGGGATGAAACCCTTAGAAAAGTTCAACAAGCATACTGGTGGCCTGGGATGAAGTCATGGATTGCAGACTACTGTACCATTTCGACCGAGTGTTTAGTCACGCATCACAGAGACCTGTGAACTGAACACTTGTGGGTGTGTGTTATGTATCACAAGGAGCTGTGAACACTTCACTAAATGAGTCACAAAAAAAGTGAAAATTGAAATTTTTTTCCTGTTTTTTGCTTCATATTTGCCCTCCTAAGAATGTGCACCACATGCAAACCAGGGTATTTTGACTGAAAATACCCAAAAAATACTCTATAAAAAGTTAAAGAATTATTTTGAAGTTATCCATCGAAAATACTTTGAAAAAAAAGTTAAAGTGTTTTTATGATTCAAAAAATACTCTGGAAAAAAAGTTTAAATACTCTGAAAAAAATGTTTAAGTTTTTTTTAAAACATTCATAATGGCAGCTCACTGTGTGATAAATGCACAACTGAGGCCATTGAAATCTATGTGAGTGAGACAAACTATCAGTAGGAATTTAATACAAATATATATTGTCCATATAGTGAGCTGCTGTTATGAATGCCTTCAAAAAAAACTTAAACATTTTTTTCAGAGTATTTTTTTAATCATAAAAATAGTTTAACTTTTTTTTCAAAGTGTTTCTGATGGATAACTTCAAAATAACTCTTTAACTTTTATAGAATATTTTTTGGGGATTTTCAGTCAAAATATCCTGGTTTGCATGCGGTGGTGTACAATGTCACATCCCCTAGTTTTTTGGTCAGACAGAATGAACACTTGGAAGGACTGTCACACATCAAACAGACCTGTGAACTGCATACCAAGTGTTTACAAACTGTTACGCATCATACCCTGTGAACACTTGGTCAAAATGGTACAGTACATCAAAGGATGCATGACATTCCAACAAACAAAAATCATCACCCACCAAAAATGTGTTCCCCTGTACCAAATATCAACCCCTGAAGGAACAAAGCCATTCCAGTCCATTGCAATGGACCTCAAGGCCAGCCTGCCCCTATGCCACAGGTTAGATTCCATCCTAACTATTATGAACCAAGGATGCTCACACACAGCCATATTCCTCCCATGCAACATGACAATTACCAAAGTAGGGGTGGCATTGCTCTACCTAGAGCACGTCTACCCATGGTTCGGCCTTCCAAAGAAAATTATCAGTGACAGAGACCCAAGATTCACCTCACACTTTAGAAGGGTACTCACAAGGAAATTGGGCATCCAGCAAAACCTATTTATGGCGTTCCACCTGCAAACCAATGGCCTATCAGAATAAAAGAACCAGTGGGTGAAGCAATACCTTCAATTAATCATGGGAGGTCAACCAAAGGACTGGGCAAAATGGGTACCAATTGCCACTGCAGTACTCAACAACCAGAGAAATGTGACCACAAACCTATCACCCAATCAAATCCTATGGAGACATGAGCCAAACCTCCACCCAGCTGATGATGTAAGAACAAACAATGAGATGGCAGAAGAGAGAATAGAAAAGATGGAACAGGCCCAGAAACAAGCCATTAATGCCATCAATCAAAAAGCAAAGGAAGTTTCATTGGCCCATACAAACCTGGGGACCAAGTATGGCTAGAAGTAACCCACCTTAAACTTCCACATCAAGGGTCCAAATTGAACCCCAAAAAATATGGACCCTTCAGAGTACTAAAAGAAATATCACTGGTGGTGTACCTCGTGGACATCCCTGCCTTGTGGCACATTCACAATGTGTTCCATGCTAGCCTACTGTCCCCATATAAGGAAACAAGGGAACATGGACCAAACTACTCTAGACCACCCCCTGACCTCGTGGGAGAAGAAGAACAATATGAAGTAGAACAGATCAGAAGTCACAGGATCCATGGATGAAGGAAGACCCTGCAATATTTGATAAAGTGGTGGGGCTACCCTGAAAGTGACAACACCTGGGAACCAGCTGACCAGGTGTTCACCCTGGATCTCCTTCAGAAGTATCACAAGCACTAGCCCTTGAGCAACATAAAAGGGAAGCAGAAACCCCTGGCAAAAGCACCAGCTCTCACAGCTCCTACCCACTCCTCATTGCCCACCATTACTTTGACACCCGAAGAAATAAGATGTCTGGCCCATCCACCATATCCTCACCACTGCTAGTCCCACCACCCCATCTCCCCAGGGGCCTTGAACCAATGGAGCTTGAGTATCTCAAGCAGGAGGGCCCTGTACCAGCAGCTATCAATACCCTGGCCCAGCCTGTCACCGTCCCCAACTTTGCCATCACCACCAGCAGTATCTCAGTATCAGGCCCACTCTATGACCTTAAGACCAACAACCATTAGGAGGGGCCCTTCTCCCCCACCACTGTATCAGCCATCATTGATGGCCACAACCACCTCACCACCACATAGCTATGAGCCCTCATCAAGGGGCTCACCTCCACTATACAGCAGCAGCAGCTCAACTGGGAGAACCAGTCCAGCAGCTTCAAGCATCAGCTCAATGATGCTAACTGAGAGCAACTCAGCCTCAAGCAGCAAGTACAGGTCCTGGAGGAGCCCATTGAATGCCCAGAGGGGTATATACTCAATGATGGCCACCTCCCTGACTTCACCATCCCCACCAAGGATAGGGAGGTCCCAGCCCACTTTGTCAAGCAACTGGACAATGGTCATGTGGCAGGACTCACTGCCACAGCAAGGGGCAAGCAGGATGCCCATATTATTGATATCTATGTGCATCACAACTACAGGGAGAAGCCACTTCAACCCATCCCTCACTGGCTCCATGCCTGACTCTGGGGCAGCACAGTCAACTACTGGCCTCTTGAGGAGGCCCTTCTTAAGCTCAATGACTGGGGGATGTTTGCCAAGGTCTTCTGATACTGCTGCCTTGACAAGGAGGCTGATGCCCTCCAGCACCAGTACAAGCTCCTGGAGGCAGACTATCGGGGATGTGTTGCAGCAAAGGAGGCAAGTGAGGATCAACTTATTGCAGCATGTCTCAGAGAAAAGGTCAAGCATATTGGCCTCAAGGAGCATCAACCCCAGCTAGCACAACAATTGGGGTGGAAAAGTGGACAAGGACATCTCTCTAGTGGAGGGGTGATGTAACCAGCCTGGGGTAAGCATTCAACTGCTTGCACTCCTGTAAGTTGTGGAACCAGCCAGGAGTCTGATTAGACCATTTGTAATTGTGTGCACCTGAGGCACTGTACTATATTTTTGGCTTGCACCCTGATTCCTGTGTGATCCCCTTATTGCTCATTGGGATCACATGCTTCTTGGGTCCCTATGACCCACTGTCAACCCCTTTTAGATGCAGTCATTGTTCTCTTCTTGGTCCTCCCATTGTTCCTAGTTCCAGTCTTATTGTCTTGCCCTAAAAAGAGCACTAGTACACCCTTTTGGGCCTTAGGCCCCATCCTCTATAAATAGGGGCTCATAGCTACCTTGTATTGGCAAGTTGAGTCTCTTGTCAATCACAGTGACTTGCTCCTACTCTTCTTCACTACTCTAAGGGGTGGCTACAGTGTTGCAGCACTGCAAGTGAAAACCCAGTTCATCTCTATTAGTCTTCTAAGACACTACAGAGTCTTAGCTATGGTCTATTGTTGCTGTCAAACCCTTGGCAGTAACACACTATCTCTTTCTTCAGCACTAATATACATGTTTTGTTCTTCCGCTCTTCCTCTGGCCATCAAGGTTGAGCTAGCTAAAAATCCAGTCTGTCCCTGATAATGCAATTGAGGAGTTTGTCCCAGTGTTCTGTGGTTAATCCTTTCAACATGTTATAGATGTCATCTGACATCATAGTAGCTGTGTTGATTGCCATTCCTTCAGAGGTTTCTGAATTGTCATCATGATTGTTGATGATCTCAGTGATGCGAGCAGTGGTACATGGTGTACTGGTGCTACTTTGTCCTTGCTGATTCCTCCTGGGACATTTGCTTTGCATGTGTCCCTTTTGTTTGCAGCAGTAGCATTTTCCTTCGGATTGGAGTTGGGCTCTCTCTTCTTTGGAGAGTGGTTTCATATTGGCATAATCGACATCCATGGTGTTTGGGTCATGATTCTGTTGGTGAGGTTTATTGCTTCCTCCCAGAGCTTTTTGCCATTGATTTTGTTTGTTGTTCCTCCCAGTGTTCTTGTAGAACCTGCTGGCCCTGATGAGGGCATACTTTGCCTGTTTTTTTCAGGCAGCCTCCTTCCACTCATTGAGTGTTGTGGGCATAGTGTCTCATTAGAGGATAGCCAGATGGAGCTGTCTTTTCAGTCCTGTGTGAAACATTTCAATGGTGCTGTCTCCCCCAGTTGTCCATCCAGCTTTGTGGACAAGGCTGGTGTGCATGGTAATATATGTGTTGATTGTCTCCTATCATTTTCAGGGATTTCAGCCATGAGTAGGCATCTTGTTGGCTGGTCATATCAGTGAAGGCAGTTTCAAATGCAGTCTTGAATTTGTCCCACAGGATTTCTTGTTGTGGTAGGATGTTGTGAAGTGCAGGGTTTGTTTTATTGTCCAGGGAGTCCATTTGGGCTTGGTCCAGTCTTGAACTTTTGGTCCTTTCATGAAGGATATAGCCATGAGTACCTGTGAGTAGGGTTCCTTTATGCTATCTGCATTTCTGTTGATCTTCCAGTAGATTGTAAAATTGTCAAGGAACATTTGGGATTGATCACAGGTACTGTCAAATTCCTTAGGTGGGTTTCCTTTCAACAACCCTCCCCCAGTAGTATGTGTGGTTATGGTCACCCCACTTGTGGTCACATTTATTTGTGCAGCAGGTGTATTTGGTGCAGGTGCATTACTGCTGCTTCCTGCTCCTGTTGGTGCTGACATTGTCTTCGTGATAGGTTTGCTGATTGCTACTTGTCTTGGTTTTGTTGGTTTTGGAGGTGACATGGGTCAGGGAGGGCACTGCTTCTGGGGGGTATCCAAGTTCAATGCAGTTTTCTTGTGCCACTTGTAGACTCGTGTTTGTGTAATAGTCATTCCCTCTGAATTCAAGTGCATGCCACATGCTGTCATTTATCTACTCTACTGCAAAGTGGATGCTTCCTTCTGCTATGTAGTACCCAGTATGTCTTGGGTCTGTAGGATGTTTTTTAAAGGTGGTGGCCCCAGTGATCTCATCTGTGAGATTGTCTGTTTTTCTTCTTGGGACTACTACCCACCCTGTCTCAGGAACATTGACTCTTATTACTGTGAGGGTGTCCAGCTTGACAGCTCATGGAAAGCTCGACTTATGTTATGGCTGTTATAATATGATGCTTGGAAGGGCCCTTGAGTCACAGAGGACCAAGGGGACTGCAGAGGAGGGAATGAGACTGAATTCAACAAGGGAGGTACTAATACTGACCTGCAGAGGAGGGAATGAGACTGGGGGATCAGTCCGCTCCTCTGCAGCCTATATATACATGAATAACACAATAGCCAAGACTCAGACACAGTGGATGTGTCTGGGACATTATCTTTGAACAGAACACAAACTGGAGTGATCCACTCCATCCACAACACAAGTAAGGCACATGAGGCATTGTTCTGACAGTCCACTGCCACAGACACAGTCTGAGATGACCCAGACTGTGTCTAGGGTGTTCTGGACCGTCCAGACTGTGTCCTGAAGGTCCTAGACCTTCCAGACACTGTCCTGAGCATCCAGGACTGCCCACAACAATGGCTCCAGAGGGCTGTGCAAGGTGCGATGCTTTGGGGGTCTTAGGAGGCTTTCCTGGGTGGCTTCAGGCCAGGTGTTAGACTGGTCCTAATATCTGTGATGAAGCAAGTGGAAGATTGAAGCTGAGCTTATGTAAGATAATGGGACTTCTAGATTGTAAGACTAAGTTGAGCTTAGTCTGTACTGCTGCACATCTGAGCACTTATATACAAGCAAACCAGTCTGCTGACTAAGTAGGTACCTGAGTCCTTAGTAATGCTATGTCATGGCTAAGTAAGTATTTATAAGGTTAGTAACCAAGGTATGAAATATCAGTAAGCATGAGAAACTCCATCAGTCATTGACATATATCAGTAATACCTCTCATGTCACCTCTTGCTCATATAATCATACAGGGTCAAACTAACAAGTTGTGCAGGTCATGACAGCATGGGAGAGGGCAGGCACAGGAGCAGGTGTGCAGGAAATTGTATTATTGCATACTTGTAGGGCCTGTAAAGCCTGTAGATACCTGTTGACCTGTGGGACATGCATACTTGTAGGACCTGTGAGGCCTGTGGATACCTGTTGACCTGTGAGACAGGCAAAAAGGCATGAAAAGTCCACAAGTTTTTTGTTGTTTTGCTGATGATGCTTCTCCTTCCAAAAGAAAAGTTGCCAAGATGAAGGAGTAAGTGTTGAATTTGAGCATGGTTCGGAGCTTCAGAATGCCAGAGTGGAACAGATGTCTCGCATAGATAGTGAACAGACAGTTAATTACCAGATTGCTCATTAGTATATAGACCTTTAGTATCAAACACATAGGCAGTACATGGACAGCACCACTGTCACCAGTGAAGCCATGACCTTAGTGAAGTCTGAAAGGACAAGTACAACACTTGCAAGTCCCACTTGCAAGGAAAGGTAAACAAGCAATGAATCTCCCCCTGGGGTGACTAGGTTACAAAATGCTGTATTCTCTTAGACAAGGAGGCATACAGGGCAGACAGGGACAGGAGACTTGACTTAGTGAGTCTCCAGCCCAGCACCTAAAGTGCTTATATACCCTCAGGCTGAAGGCCCAGAAGTCCGAACTATGGTACAGTAATGCAACAGTAGTAATCAGGAACAGTAACAGTAAGCAACAAGTCTGCTGATGAAACAGTAGTCCTAATCCAGTGCACTTACTAAAGTGCTGACTGATGCCTTAGCAATACTAAAGAGCTTCCAAAGCTCTTACTCATCGCCACTGACTAACCATTAGTCAGGCAGAGTCATCCTACTTACCCAAGTGCTCCAGCTTTGTCATGCTGCCTCTAAGGCATCCTAGAAGCCATAGTCCATGTGGTATCGCATGCGCTGGCCCAAACTGCATAACCAGGCTGTCTGATACCCTCAGGACAGTTTGTTTCTGTTTTCCAGTCCATACTCAATAGTTTTCCTCATTTCAGTCTCTTCCACAGACACTTTCTCTATATGTGACGTAGTACCATGATTTTGAGTCATGAAGCATATGACTCCATCTGAGTCACATGATCCACCCATTGATTCTACCATGTTCCACACTCTCTGACTCATTCTAGTGACTCCTAGGTAGTTTGTCTATAAATGACTCGATTTGTTACAACTTGTATATAAGCCAGTAGTTCTGTAGCACTCAAGCCTCAAGCTTGAGTTGAATCGTACTTTGTGCTTTCTATCTCGAGTGATCAAATCCCCACAACTAAGTCTATCAACTTGAGTTGTAATTTCCTTGTTTCACTTGTGTGTTTCCAAGTTCTATTGGTCTTGTGACTCACACACGTTACACAACTCAAGCTTTACCCTTCATCATCCCTCTGGATTTCTTCTGTCTTCTAGGCCACCGAAAGCATCTAGCTCCACTTATACAACCCTTGTACTAACCCTTTACCCATAGCTTACCTCAGCAATATCCACCTCCACCGCTATGCATACCACTATCTCTGCACCCCTGTATGGTACTCAACAAGTCATAATCACCCCTCATCCCATGCCTGACCTCCCCGGAGTCATACAAGGGAAAGCACAATGGGCTAACGCCCTCCCTATGCAACCCGGTTCTCGCAATACCTACAATATAGTAGACGACGTGGGATGACTATCCCCAGCAGAGTATATCAATGATGTGTGGTACTTCATTGGTATTGAGAATGGCAAGTACTACACTACTGCCACCCACCATGTTAAACTTATGGACTCTTGACACCCACAATATGTCACACCATCCACGACCACTGCCACCCCTTCCATGGAAGAACCAGTATTAGTTCCAGCTCTAGCCACCACAGGACTCACCAAGGATGAGGCCAACGCCATGAGTGATGAGGAAGAAGATAAATGTGAGCATTACCTTCCCACATCAAAGGGCAAGCAACCACAGCATTTTGGGCAACCAGTGTTTAACCTCCACCCCTCACAAGCTAGCTTTCATATGGCAGATGAATATGAGCATCAGCAGAAGAAGCAACAGCAGGAGGCTCACATCAATGAGGAAACACATGAACTACAATCTGTGTTCACCCATTTTCTCAACACTTATGCCCCATACCTCAGCGCTACCCAGAACCCAATTCTACACAGACCTGATAATCCACCTACCAATGATGAGGACGACTTAGTCAGTGGTGTGCTACATAGTGATGTGCATGGGTAACCCTTGGGTATATTTTGCTGTACCCGTACCCTTACCCCACCAAACCTGTACCCTCCTCCATTGGTCCGGGTTTTTGATGGGTCCACACTTTTCTACCCGCAAGACCCATGGGTATGGGTATATTTATGGGTATACTACAGGTTGTTATTACATACAATGTATACTATCAACACTACAGTAAATGTCCAAAGCACCAGACAAAGGCGCGGGTGCAGGCAAAGGGAGTGGGCATGAGTGTGGGCATAGGGAGTAAGCATGGGTGTGGGCATTGGCACAGGGAGTGGGAGTGGGCACAGGTACAGGGAGTTGGCATAGTAAGCAAGTGCGGGTGCATGCAGAGGGCACAGGTGCAGGTGTGTGTACAGGGAGGGGCACAAGAGTGAGCCAGGCATGTGCACAGAGAGCGAGCATGGGCACGGGCATGGGTACAAGGAGTTGGCACAGGAAGCAAGCGCGGGTGCATGCAGAGAGTGCAGGCATGGGTGCATGCACAGGGAGGGGCACAGGAGTGAGCCGGGCATGTGCACAGAGAGCGAGCGTGCGCACACAGGGAGCAGGCGTAGGCACAAGTTGGTTGCAAATGTGAGCACAAGAATAAAGTAAAAAAGAAAAGATGACTCACCAGACAGCAGGGGCAGCCACAACAGGTGTGGCTAGGTGGGGGTGCAGCACCAGTAGGTGTGCAGGCAGATGTGAGAACTGGTGGGAGATCGAGAGAATGCCTAGCCAGGCACATGAGGGTGGGCACACAGGCGGGGGGGTAGTTGCAGTGACACAAAGGAGAAGAAAATAGTCATAAAAGATAAGTGAAAGGAAGCAAAAAGGAAACCTAACACCAAGCATTTCAGTATGGCACCTTGCCATGAGGACATGTCCCACTGCTCTGACACGTCACAGAGCAGCATATGTACAGCCACAGTAGTACTCTAGTGTAAAAGACCCCTTAGAGTGAGGCCAAAGCCTTAAGCTTGGTCTTGTGTACAATACAAAGACTTGTTCATTTCATCCTTGAGTAAACCTAAGCTTAAAACCCATCCTTTTCCACTTGAGCTCTTCAGATGTACTTGAAGAGTCTTCTAAAGTGACCTAGAGCTGACATGACTCTTCACTGCCATATCTAGAAAGACCAGTTCCTTTTGAGAAACTTCTTGGAAGCCTGAATCAGAACCTGCTCAGAATTGCCTACATCAATTCCTTGCACCAGCTTGAGCAAGAGCAGAGCCATTACCTTGAAGCAGTAGTGGTCCTTATCTATAAGGGACCTTAGATGTTACAGAGAAGTTGCGACAGATAGCAACAAGGAGAATACACAGACCACTAGGGGTTGACTCTGCTTCACTCAGCAGCATTCACCACTAAGGCAGTGGTACCAAGAACTACCAAAGACACCTCCAATAATGCCTTCAAGGAAGATCCTTGAATCCATCCAAGACTCACCACAGAACAGCATAGCATTTCCAGCTGCTGGAGACTATCTGTAAGGAGACCTAGTTGCAATAGTGCTGGCACACTCGTTCTAGAACCAACCAACAATATTCAATTGTGGCTATCAAGCTAGATGATTACCTGAACCCAGAGAACCAACACAGACCACCAGACCTCTAGAACCCCATCAAAGAGAGTGATGTGCTCAGATTATCTGAAGACAGACCTGCCATGCCCAGTCTAGTGTGACAGCACCAGTGAGATCTAGGCCTTGAAGGGCTGTTGATGTAACTGGTCTGGGGTAAGCATTCAACTGCTTGCGCTCCTGTAAGTTGTGGAACTGGCCAGGAGTCTGTGTTTAGACTGTTTGTGTTTGCATTTGCCTGAGGCACTGTACTTTTATTTTTGGCTATCCCCTTCATCCTTCCTCTTGTGTCATCCTTATTGTTCCAAGACTATCACATGCCAGTCAACCACCCTTTTGGGCATTAGCCATTGTTCCTTTCTTGATGCTTCCCTTGTTCTCAGTCCAGCAGTGTTACCTGCCTACTATACTGAGTAGTGTTACCATTCTGGGTCCTAAGACCCCATCCTCTATAAGTAGAGACTCATAGCTACCTTGTACCGGCAAGTTGAGTCTCCTGTCTATCACAGTGACTTACTCTTCATCTACTGTTCTGCTCTAAGAGGGTGGCTACCGCATCCAGCTGCAGCAAGCGGTAACCTAGTTCTTCTCTATTAGTCTTCTAAAACACTACAGAGTCTTAGCTACAGTCTCTTGTTACTGTCAAACCCTTGGCGGTGACAGTTGATCTGTGCTCTTTTAGTGCATGATGGGACATGTGCCCCATCCACTGATGCCAGGTGTAGAGTGTGGAGTTCCCCCCATAGTGCATGCTCAGTGCTCCAGTGTCAGAATCAACCCAAAAGAGTTGACCCTCATGGTATCTTGAAGCTATGACTTTATTTTTGACAATAATGTCAAGATTGACACAGGCCTCATTCAGCTTTGTCAGCTGAGGTCCCATGGGCTGACTTTTACAAGGTTATGTCCATGCCTACAGCATGGATTGCTTGCACTTCGTGCTCGCTCACCATACCTGCGGCATTGGACTTCACCTTGTTGGAGGCTGCGCCCCCAAACCCCTGCTTTTTCTCTATACTTCTAGTATACATATGTATATATTTTTATAG
>QLOT01001233.1:0-11087 GCA_003313875.1 Russula aff. compacta
GGACTTGCGAGCGTTCGACTTGTTACTACAGCCTCTGCTAAAGGTCACGGTATCGACCGGTGACATTAGACTCGACTTCTTATCCATCCACGATTCCCCAAGAGACTGGGAAGACACGATGTTACCACCTATGGTATTGCAATACATGCGACAGGAAGTCCTTAAGCAAGAGGCCGAAGAACTAAAGAGAGAGCAACAACGAGAGACGGAAGCTTTACCACAGAAAGAAGTGGCAGTAAAGATGCCGAAGATATTCGAGGGGAGCCCCTCTGAAGCTGAGAACTTCATCTATCAATGCGCAGCATACTTTATGGCTCATGACGACGAACCAGCACTAGCTTCTCCAGTTTCGAGAGCTGCCCTTACGCTCGCCTATATCAGAGGCGGAGCTGTGGACGAATGGGTCGACCAACAGTTGGACTGGCTGGAGAGACAAGACCGTGAAGACCCACGTGTGGGCGAAACATTTGTACAAGCCTTCTTCGAGCAATTCGTGCCGAAAGGACGATGGCAGAACGATGCCAGGGTAGAGATGAAATGGCCCTTCATTGATGAGTACATTGTCGACTTCGAGAAGGTTTACGATGCTAGCAAGCGACCCCTGAAGGGAGTGGAGCGCGTGGAGCGCTTTATCTGAGGACTCACTTCAAACGTGAAAGCACGAATGCCCACAAGATTTCAAACTTATGAAGCGGCCAAGGACAGAGCCATCAGAATCGTTGGAGCAAATAAAATCCTCCAACAACTATGCAAGAAGAACGGCACCGTATGGACCAACGCGAGGGGAGCTACCCAAGGCGTGCTCACCCCATCACGAAAGAACGATGCCCTACCGCAGATCCTCACAAAGGAAGAGCGGAAACGTCAGAAGAAAGTCAGGCAATGGCAGAGGAAAAGGGTCCCATCGCAGGAGCAACCGATGGAAGAGGAAGGATACCTGTTTGACGATGCCCATAGTACGTGCACGACGTCCTCAGAAGAGGGTAAATCTGCGCTTGAGATATCGCAGGAGTTCCAAAGAGAAGGGTCCAACGCAAGTATAGGGACAACCCCATCACTCGACGACCTATGTAACCAGTTGGAAGACCTCACAATTGAAGACCGCGACGCGGTGCTGACCCGTTTGTGTAAAGCGCATCAAGCGCCGTACGATACCATGATCCAATCCGCGTGGAGAAAGAGAAGTGATAAAGAAGGCATCTATCTCTCAATCCGAAAGTCGATGCAGCTGCGTACCTTTATTCACCTCTCACATAAAAGAGACGAAGCTATCACACTCCTGGACTCAGGTGCAACAGAAAATTTCATCCATGAGGACTATGCGCAACAGTTGAAACTCCCGGCCAAACGACTGAAGGAACCACGACCAGTGTACAACGTCGACGGCACGCTAAACAAGAATGGAAGCATCAGTCATTATACGGATCTAGAGATGCAAACAGGACACCAGAGAACAAAACTGCGTTTCTTCCTCACTAACTTAGGAGACCAAAAGATGATATTAGGATATCCTTGGTTCGCTGCAACGCAACCCAATATCGACTGGGCGCGAGGATGGATCGATGCTGAACAACTACCCCTCATCCTTCGTGCGTTAGACAAAGAGAAAACAAAGATCGGCATGTGCGACCATACCCCAATGGGAAGACGAACCGTGCGCCACCCATACGTACCACCGAACGGCTCATTATACATAGCAAGGGTTCAAATGGAGAGTCCAGTCACGAACAAAAAACAAACATTGGCATCAAAGCTGGCAGAGCAGGCAGGGTCGCAAAAAGGAAGCAAAGAAGTGCCAGATAAGTACAAACGTCACTCCCATGTCTTCAGTGAAGAAGCTGCGCAACGCTTCCCAGATACGAGGATCTGGGACCACGCAATCGAACTGAAGCCCAACGCCCCTGCGACGATCCCAGGGAAAGTATATCAACTCACCCAAGACGAACAGAAAGCGCTTCTCGACTTCGTGAAGGAGCAACAAGCGAAAGGATACATACGTCCCTCGAAAAGCCCTTATGCAGCACCCTTTTTCTTTATCAAAAAGAAAGACGGAAAACTGCGACCAGTACAAGACTACCGACGCCTTAATGAGTGGACCATCAAGAATCACTATCCATTGCCACTCATCCCTGAACTCATAGCAAAGGTACAGGGTGCAAAACTCTTCACGAAGTTCGATATACGCTGGGGGTACAATAACATCCGCATCAAACAAGGAGATGAATGGAAAGCTGCATTCATCACTAATCAAGGGCTGTTTGAACCCACTGTGATGTTCTTCGGACTGACAAACTCACCAGCAACGTTCCAAACTATGATGAACGCAATATTTGCCCAGGAAGTGGCAGAAGGATGGCTGGTCGTCTACATGGACGACATGCTGATTGCCACCAGGGACGACCCAAAGTTCCACGAGGAATGTGTTCACCGTGTATTGGAGAAACTGCGACAACATGACTTGTACCTCAAACCAGAGAAGTGTGCCTTTGAGCAACGCAAAATCGAATTCCTAGGAGTTGTACTAGAGAACGGCACAGTACAGATGGACCCAGCTAAGCTGAAGGGCGTTGCAGATTGGCAACCACCACAGAACGTCACTGACGTGCGCGCCTTCTTAGGCTTTACTGGATTTTACAGATACTTCGTCCAAAACTATTCTACCATTGCGCGACCACTTATACAACTAACGAAGAAAAGCGCAACCTTCAAATGGACTGAAGAGTGTCAAAAGGCCTTCGAATACCTCAAAACGCTCATGTGCAGCCGACCAATCCTACGACAACCCGACTACACCAAAGCCTTCTTCCTTGCTACAGACGCCTCGGCATACGGCGTGGGAGCCGTACTCTCACAGGAGGGAGAAATCAATCCCCGCACTCACAAACCAATGCTCTGCCCCATCGCGTACTACTCCGCTACCTTCACTCCAACTCAACGCAATTATGACATCTATGAGAGAGAGTTCTTAGGAGTTTACATGCCGCTCATGAAGTACAGAGCGCATCTCGCAGCTACGGAAACTCCCGTCACTATCCTCACGGATCATGCTAATCTACTACATTGGAAGACACCTAGGAAGGTCAATCGACGCGTTGCACGCTGGTTCTCAGACCTTCAAGACTTCAACCTCGTCTTCAAGCACGTCCCAGGCAAGATCCACACAGCACCAGACATGCTGTCACGACCACCAGGTGTAGACAAAGGGGAACACGACAATGAAGCCGTAACACTGATCCCCCCTGAACTATTCGTCAAAACAACTATCGCTACACCACGCGCCATTGTGAGTCAAGTATGGGAAGCACAGGAAAAGAACCACAGCGAGATGGAAGGATGGTGCAATACGAAAGGAGCAAGGAAGATACCAGAAGGATACGTGAAAGACAATAAATGGGCCGTGCCCACTGACACACAGCTAAGACGCGATATTCTGGCGCAATATCACGACTCACCGACTGCAGGACACCCAGGAAGAGATAACACGATCGCTCTGGTCTCGCAACATTACTGGTGGCCAGGCATGAACGCCTGGATCGAACACTATGTCAAGGGATGCACCGCGTGTCAACAAAACAAAATACGCACCTCAAAGACAAAGATACCACTCTATCGCATCCCAGGAGACCCCAGTGAACGTCCTTTCAACGCTATTGCCATGGATCTCATCACCCAACTCCCCATGTCAAATGGCAAAGATGCGATACTAACAGTAGTAGACCAAGGATGCTCGCGAGCGGCACTGTTCATCCCCTGCAATACAACAATCACCGGTGAAGGCATAGCTAAGTTATACCTTCAGCACATCTTCCCCTGGTTCGGAGTGCCCTCAAGAATGATATCAGACAGAGACCCACGCTTCACATCGCACTTCGCCACAGCCCTCACCACCAAATTAAAAATTAACCGAAACATTAGCACAGCCTTCCACCCACAAACAGACGGGCTCTCAGAGCGTAAGAATCAATGGGTGGAACAGTACTTACGCCTCTATACAACAGCACGGCAGGACGACTGGGATGAATGGCTCCCCATTGCGTCCTTCGTGCACAACAAGTGGCCAAATGCCACTACAAAGCTGAGTCCCCACGAGGTATTACTGGGATACATACCAACGGCGGCGGAAGCCATCACCCCAGAAACGAACAATGCGGCAGCAGAAGACAGACAGACACTCGTCAAAGAACATAGGAGCGCAGCGGTGCAAGCCCTCAACCAGACAGCACAAATGACGCCCCCAGCACAGTACCAGGAAGGAGAACAGGTCTGGCTTGAAGCTAAATTCCTCACGCTCCCATATCAGTCGGCCAAACTTGCCCCCAAGCGCCATGGACCCTTCAAAATTCTCAGACAGATCTCTCCAGTCGCTTACAAGCTTGAATTGCCTGCCGCATGGACCATCCACCCTGTGTTCCATGCTTCATTGCTGACGCCTTACAAGGAAACCTCTGAACATGGAACGAACTATCAGCGGCCACCACCGGAGATAGTCGAGGACCAAGAGGAGTATGAGGTGGAGCAAGTCATCAGTCATCGCTTCCACGGGCGGCAGAAGAAACTTCAATACCTCATTCGCTGGAAGGGTTACTCAGCGGCTGATGACACATGGGAACCTGCTGACCAAGTCTTTGCCGACGCCCTAGTAAGGGTGTATCACCGCAAATACCCTCTAGAAGACTCCGACACCCGACCTCGTCCACCCACACGCATGCACGCTGCCATCGCTAAGTTTCTATGTCTTCCCCCACGTTCATTGACGAGTTCTGGCAACGCAGAGTTGACGGTGCGGGCCACTATTGGGACCCAAGGAACATCTGCCCGTGGGGCATCTGTTGTGTCTGGGGAAGCCTCGAACAAATTCACGGGCACCGGCAGTACTGTATGCCCTACAAAATGATACACACACTGGATGAAGGGAGCTTGCCGCGCAGACATGAGAGGAAATATAAAAGGAGGGCAACCAGCTGAGTCCCTAGGCCTCGTCCCAAGAAATTCTCTCTCCAGTCTCTCCTTCGCCCAGTTCCCTATACGCCCCACAAATTCCACAAATTCAAGCCTTGCTCCTGTCCGAGCAAAGATCCTACGCGTCCCCTCTCCCATCGTTGCAAGCCCCATGTCACTTTTTAAAGTTCCATTAGCTAAGTCATGCCTCCATCCAAACCAGCGAGCCCCTTCACCTCCACTGCTACCAGTCACCCCTATTGCTCCAACCGCCACCAGCGCCGCTCCGATCTGCAGCAACAGATCGTCAAGGAGTTCCATGAGCAGCATAACATCGACAGCGACTTCAATCCCTGGCGCATTTGCGCGCACGGTCGCGAGTGTATTGTCGCGCGCAAAGGGATTCCGCACCTCTACCCCACTCTGTGCGGTCCCGTCGAAGCAGTCTATAGCGGCAGCGTGCACTTCTCTGCCCTCGACATCGTGGCCGAAGAAATCATGGAGCAGGGCGACCACCTCAAGAGCCTGGAGCAACGCGCAGCATCCCTCGCAGACGCTCTCAACCGCGGTGCGGTTTCCATCTAGGAGGAGGGTGATGTCACGGCGCGGCTAGCCACTAGGCTACGTGAACCGCGGGGACATCAGGAGTCGAGGTTAGAGCCCGAGGATAGGGTCTGGTGGGACCCTGGAGGGCTGATAGACGATGAAGAGCCCAAGGAAGGAGCTTGGCGAAGCTCCAGAGGGCAGACGAGACGTTGAGGATCGGTAAGTATAGATGATGGACGTTCTCTCTAGGATTCGGCACGCGCGGACCGGCTATGCGGTCACGGTCCGGCGCACGCGATACCGCATGGACTACGGCTTCTAGGATGCCCTAGGAGCAGGATGACGAAGACAGAGCCCTGGAGTAAGCAGGATGACTGTGCATGACTAACGGTTAGTCAGAGGCGATGAGTAAGAGCTTTGGAAGCTCTTTAGTATCTCTCAGCATCAGTCAGCGCTTTAGTCAGTGCGCTGGATTAGGACTTCTGCTTTGCGAGCAGTCTAGTCGCTTACTGATTGATCTCTCTTATTGTTCTTGATTACTGTACGATTACTACTGTCGCATTACTGTACCATAGTTCGGACTACCGGCCCTTAAGGCCGAGGTATATAAGCGCATTAGGCGCTGGGCTAGAGACTCTCTAAGTCGAGTCTCCTGTCCGCTCTGTACGCCTCCTCGTCTAGGAGAATACAGCGTTTGTGACCTAGTCACCCCAGGGGGAGATTCGTGGCTTGTTTACCTTTCCTCGCAAGTGGGACTTGCGAGCGTTCGACTTGTTACTACAGCCTCTGCTAAAGGTCACGGTATCGACCGGTGACATAAACGATGACGAGCATGAGCAAATGAAAATTTCCGTTGGGTTACAGCCAAACTGTAACAAATAACAGCCAAGACATATTTTACTCTGGAGTTTCCTCATTATTTCGTTTTTGAAAAGTCGCAAGCCAAGCTGACACAAATAGAAGCCAAATAGGTATATACAGCCTTTTTTTTTTTTCGATTCCCTACTATTTCGAAAACCGCTGTAAAACAGGTATGATTGAAACACTACATATCTATAGACATAACCCTGCAGAGCGACACATAATCCCAGCCAAGTTAATGATACCAGCAAATAAGGATGCATCCAAACTGGTGGATGCAAATGCGAGAGAGGTAATAAAAGTCTACACAGATGGCTCAGTAATAGATGGCAAGGTTGGTGCCGCAGCCATACTAACAAGACAGGGCAAACCAAATAGGGTGCTCAAGTTGCATCTGGGCTCAGCTGAGATGCACACAATCTACGACGCCGAGCTGGTGGGCCTACTATTGGGTCTCCACCTCATCGCTATGGAGAAGCGCAACTGTAAAAGTTGCGCTATCAGACTAGACAACAAAGCGGTAATTCAGATGCTAGAAACAGAACTGACATATCCAGGCCACCACCTAGCAGCAGAAGCCTTAAGAATAGCCAGTCACCTCCAAGGAAGACGGGGGAACACCAGGTACAGCTTGGTGATCAGATGGACAGCTGGCCATATAGGCATCGCAGGTAATGAACTGGCAGACAGGGAAGCCAAACACGCAGCCAGAGGGGCCAGCTCAGCCAAGAAGGAGCTGCCCAAGTACCTCTGGAACACCATCAAGACCAGCATCTCGGCACTCAGACAGCTCAATAACAAGGAAATGAACAAGAAATGGAAAGAGGAATGGCACTCATCAGAGAGATATAAATGCTTCACAGCCGATGACATTTCCACCCCTGCCTCACAGAAATTCGTTACGCTAACAAGTGACCACAGGATACCTAGAAAAATGGCTAGCCTGCTATTTCAACTGAGGTCAGGGCACAGCCCGCTCAATGACTATCTACATCGCTTCCACATCATAGATAGTCCCAGATGCCCCGCGTGTGGTCACCATAAGGAGACGGTCACACACCTCCTGTTACACTGCCCAAAATACGAATATGAGCGCTGGCCCATCCTAGCGATGACAAACAGCAGCACCCCCTCACCCTCGGAGCTGCTCTCAAACCAGAAGACAATTATCCCAGTAACAAAATTCCTAGAAAGCACTGGTAGATTCAACAAAGATGCGATGGGGGCCCCAAGGAGGCCCAACCAACCCAACGCACAACCACCACCACCATAGTGCCAGAGCCGATAGCTCCACACCGAACAAGACGTAGGGGGAAGGTGCATGAGAAGGAGGAATGAAGGGCAGGGGGAGTTAGGGTGAGGACAAGGAAGTATACGGTATGGAAGAGGTCATAGGAGGGAGGTCACAGTATGGCCAATGGTACACAGGCACACACTTGCGCATGCACACACGCACACCCCCCCCCACACACACACCCTCTTCACCCCCAACACTCTACTCACTCAACTCAAGACCTGCCCTTGCAGCAACAGGAGGCACTCTCATCGCCTCTCTGCTCCTCTCACACCGACATTACCCACCAACTCAATTTTGGGCACCACGCCATGGCCAATAGGCCAAAGCACCACTTCATCCATATACATTACTGCAGAACCTAGTAGCGAGGATACAGATAGTTTATTATGTCACAATGTAAAGTGCTACATAGGGCTCATTGCCTAAGGCACACTTAAATGGATTCAAAAAAAAAAAAAAAAAAAAAAAATGTAGCGTGCCAGCAATTGACACCCTTCCCATCGAGCTGCAACTACTCTGCCTCATCAACCATGGTGCTTAATCTGCAACCACCACCCCAACTAACCCTAACCCCTGAGCCCCCCCCTCCAATCCCACCTCCTGACAAACCCCCCGACCCCTCATTGTCTATACTATATCCTGAGAGGACCCCGTACAGAGCCCCTGACAACCCCTTTAGAAACCCCCTACCAGAAGTGAGCAAGGTAGCGCGTCAGCGCACCCTCAAGGACGTTACCACGAGCCTGAGGCTCCCCTTCATGTATGAGGGTGGAGGGTCTTTCCTGTTCAGAGGCAACGAAGTTGGCTCCACTGTCTCAGCTGAAACCTTTGATGCGGCAGCACTGACCATCATTGCAGCCCTAGAACGGGGCTACTACCCAACCAAAGACCCCACTCCGCTTGGCCCCAGTGAATGGGCCCAACTCTCATGCTCCTTAATTGCTGCCATTGGTCGAGGCTACCACCGCCAAGAAACCTTTGGCAAAGAATCCACCCTTGAAAAGGTACGTAATGAGGCAACAGATACTGACCCCATCTCATCAACCTATCCCACCCTCTTTCACCGCCTGGCTGCAACAGCAGCTCATGTCGAACACTGTGTCAGTCCAGACATAGAGGACTACCGGGATTGGTACTTCAACCTCAGGCTGCGAGCTGAAAAAGAAATCGCAAAAATTGCCACTGCTGACGTTGAAGAAAGGTGGCATGAATGGAAAGCAGACCAGATTGACCGATGGGCTGCAGCCCAAGAGGAGGAGATTGCCAGTGCGGTGAGATCCCGCAATGCTTCCTTCTTCATGTCTGCTGCTGCCTCCCTGGGTTTAAGCCCAAACTCAGATGGCCTCTTCAATGCCTCATGTTCAACCCCAACAACAGGTAGGAAACGCACGGCCTCTGGCTCAGCCCCTGCCCCAAGCCCCTCCACTCCAACCACCCCCAGGGTAAACCCACCACGAGCAGCAAAGCGCACACCCCCTGCTGCCTCCCCGAGGGGCCGCCCCTCCACACCCACCCCAGACACCCCATCCAGGCTGGACCCCTCCCCTACCCCAAAACCCAAGAAGGCACCAAAAAATATGACCACAGGGGCGGTCGAGCTACCCCTAACAACCCAGCTGAACACGGCTGCTATAGTGGCTGCAGTTAAAGCCGCCATGAACCCATTTATGGCGCGTCTTGACGCCCTTGAGAGGGCATCCATGCCCCCTCCCCCCCCTCGCTCAAACCAAGGTCCCCTTGGGGCCAACAATGCAGGCCCCCTCAGGGCCCCACAAACGCTAGCATCGCGAGCCCCAGCTGACCCCCAGCCAGCAACCACCCAAAGCATCCATGCCAAGGCGAGTGTCCCCTCCCTAGCACACAGAGCTCACGACCCGCCCCTTAGCAGCACCCAGGACTTTACAGTGGTCAAAAAGCGCCCCAGAAGGAATAGAAACCGGAGCCAGGCCATCGACGGCACCACACCCAACAATCTCATCCTTACCCCAGCCTCCTACGCAGGAGCCGCTGCTGCGGCAGCCAACCGCCAGCAGGGTCCACCCCCTGCCAAGCAGTCTGCCCCCACCACGCTCCCCACCATCACAGAGGTCACAGTCCTCCGCAGCGGTGGATCCCTTGACCCCCTGTGTGAGCAGCGCATCCGAGCAAGAGCAGCGGATGCCATAGTGCGGGAGGTAAGACTCAAGATGGCCAAAGCCGTCAACAGGCCAATCCCCCTCAAATCAGGCAGATGGAGTATTAGCTCAAGAAGCAAGGGTAACTTTGTCTTCTCCTTTAACGGCTACATCCCCTTCGATGCCATTATGCCCTATGAACACATCCTGCTAGCTCCGTTCAATGGGTCAGGCCAGCTCTGCCCCTCCCTTGGTTGGACAAGGCTCCTTGCTCACGGAGTCCCTACCTGGGATGACGACGGACACATCTTTGGACCAGATGCGCTCGAGAGCGAAGTCCGGTCACTCCCGGGCCTCGGCAAGGCATTCTTTGCCATGGCCCCTAGATGGCTCCGTCCGGTAGGGGAAATCGAATCCCCCTACTCCACAGTGACTTTCGCAGTGTCAGACCCAGATGGGTCCATCACCACCTCACTCATGGAAGGTAGACCAGCCCTATTCGGGAAGGACATCCAGATCCAAAGGTGGGTTGACAAACCAGCGCTGGTCCAATGCTCCAGGTGCCACGCCCTCGGCCACAATAAATCTTCCAAAGCGTGCGCTCTAAGCTGGGATTCGGTCAAATGCCACATCTGTGGCCACCCCCACAAATCTGAGGATCACAACCAGAGCTGCCCACGCAAACATACAGTCGCCGGGATCTGCGACTGCACCACTTATAAATGTCTGAATTGTCATAGACTTGGCCATAACTGCCGTGACGAGTGCTGCCCAGCATGCAAACTTTTCCGCCCCCGAAACACAAAACGAGCAGAGAAGGCCAGAAGCAAAGGTAAGGAGAGGGACCCAGCGAGGGCCCAGGCCTACCACGGAGCTCCATCACCGTCGAAGAAATCCTCGACCAAGAGGATGACCCTTTTGACCTCCCTCCGCTCCCCCCTAACCCCACAGGCCCACAAATACGCACAGCACTTAGGATCCAAGCAGATGCGGCCATCATGCAGGCAACTCTGCACACGATGGATGTGGACAGGGTGGAGACACCCCATCAGCCAGTTACCTTACAGTTTCAACGTCCCACCTCACCCTCGCGCTCCCAAAACAGCGCTGCCGCAGGACCCAGTAATTAATGGCGGCACAACATCCCTTAAAGATAGCGTTGGTGAACATGCGCAAACGAAATGCGGTCACCCACGCTCTGTTAAATACTGACACGAATACTAATTTCATCTTAATCCAAGAACCATGGTATGATAGAATCGGCACTGCGAGAGAAGACACAGCAAAAGAGGGCATAGACGTCCTGGGTGGAGTCTCCTCCCCTGGTTGGG
>QLOT01001237.1:0-12008 GCA_003313875.1 Russula aff. compacta
TACTCTGGCAGGCGAAGTCCCCTTCGCACTGGTCCAGTCGTATGAACACTTTCTTCTGGCCCCCTTTCCGGGCTCTGCCCAACTCTGCCCCTCGCTGGGCTGGACGAGACTCCTCGCCCATGGTGTCCCAATCATGGACACCCAGGTCTTTGGCCCCGAGGCGCTCCTCAAGGAGGTAAGGACCCTGCCGGGGCTTGAGGACATTTACTTTGCCCTTGCCCCTCGATGGGTCAGACCAACGGAACGACTCCAGGGCCTCTACTCCTCCATCTCCTTTGCTTTCTCTGACCCAGATGGAACTATTATGGCCCAGCTCCTGAGCGGCAAACATGGACTCTTCGGCAAGGAGGTCCGCATCGAGAGGTGGCTTGACAAGCCACCCCTGGTGCAATGCTCCAGATGCCACAAACTAGGTCACAATGCCGCGTCCTGTAGTTGCAAGGTCCCTAAAGGGGACATCAGGTGCGTCAGATGCGGAGGCGCGCACCTCAAAGATGCCCATGCCCGACTCTGCAGAGGTTGGCACGCAGTCGCAGGTGAGTGTGACTGCTCCTTCCCTTGCTTAAATTGTGGTGGTAGGGACCATGACTGCCGGAGCTACAAGTGCCTGGACAGAGACAACTACAGGGCCTGTCGCTGCAAAACCAACCCCCATAAGGGCAAAGGTAAGGCTAACACAGGCCCAGGAATATCCGAAGATCATCAGATCCAAGCAATAGATCCCTCAACCTCCAACACCCATGGAGACAATATCGGCAACAGGCCCAATACCCCACGCCCGCACAGCATGGGCCCAATCACTCGTCAGCCCCCCTCGGTCCAGCCTGGATCTGCCGTGAACCATACCCATGGTTGATACGGCACCCTACTTAATCTTGTCGGTGAACATGCGGAAATGCAACGCAGTCACCCATGCCCTCCTTAACTTTGCGTCCCATTCTCAATTAATACTTTTACAGGAACCATGGTTCAACAAGATAGGCACAGCCAGACACGACGACGCCCGGGATGGCATTGACATCCTGGGTGGCATCGCGGCACCCACCTGGGACCCCATATACCCGACACTCAAACCAGGCCAACGACCCAAAGTCATGGCCTATACTCGCAAACAGGCAGCTTCAAACAATAAGACCCCCCCCTTCTCAGTCATCCCACACCCTGATCTCTGCGCTCACCCATGCCTTCAGATCCTAGATATTGCCCACATAGGGGAACTGTGGCGCATCGTTAACTTCTACCATGATGTACACGACAACTCAGGCCTTACTGCCCTACTTGCACTGGACCTCGACCCCTTCACACCCACGCTGGTCATAGGTGACTTCAACTCACACTCCAGATCCTGGTCTCCCCACAATGTAGACCCCTCACACTGGTCCTGGAGGATTGAGGAATGGGCAGTGAGTAACCTTCTGACGCTGGCTAACATCCCAGGTGTCGTCACACGCAAAGCCACCAACAATGAGAAGGACAGTGTCATCGACCTTGCGTGGTACAATGCCACAGCAATCGAGGACGCTACCTTCTCAAATCTACTTGTAGACTGGGACGGCTCGCTGGGATCAGACCATGCAGCTCTGCACGTCACAGCCAGGACCTCTCACCTGACTAGACCCCCACCAAACACCGAAACTGACCCAGGCTACCTCATTGAAGATGGGGCTAAGCAAAGGAGGCTGGAAAGCTTCCAGCAGCTCTCCGCACAGCGAGCAGCTCTCACACTTACAGCCCTACTGACATGTGAGGAGGTTGAACGTGCTGCCCTCGAACTAGAACTAGACATCAACGAGGCAACAGCGGCCACATGCAAGAAACGCCGCCCCTTTCACCCTAAAGCCGTGCCCTGGTGGAATGAGGCCTGCTCGGTAGCAGCCTCCCAACTGAAATTGGCCAGAGGGGCCCAAGTTAAAAAGACAGCGGCAGCGCGCCTCAAAGGGGCTGTCCAGATGGCCAGGAGGACTTGGGCAAACAACTCCATTGCACACTCAAATATTTGGGAAGTTGCCACCTGGCGACTCAGGCGCAAGATGACCAAAGTCCCACCAATCATGGGAGCACAAGGCCTCACACACCACCATGTGGAGATGTCCTCCATCTTTTCCGCTCGTTTCTTTGTCGCCACGCCACCTGACATCCTTTTACACCAGCCAGATGACCCCCTGCCATCGCCACAACGCGACCTCCCACCAATCCATGACTCCATGGTGAGAGACCTACTCACAAACACAGCAAACACCTCCGCACCAGGCAACACAGGCCACACATGGAAGATCCTGAAGTGGGTGTGGGAAGCCGCCCCAGACAGGATATTCTCCCTGGTCAATGCCTGCATCCGGACAGGACACCATCCTCGCGGCTGGAAGGAGGCCACAGTGTGTGTCATCCCTAAGCCAGGAAAAGCTGACTATTCAGCCCCCAAATGCTTCCGACCCATTGCACTCCTCGAATGCATGGGCAAACTCGTAGAGAAGACAGTGGCGAGACTAATGTACCAGGAGATTATCCAAGGCGGTCTTGTCCCTACCACCCAATTCGGCGGACGCATGGCTTCCTCAACAGTGGATGTGGGCCTTTGCCTCATTCACAATGTGCAGAACGCCCACACAGCTGGCCTGAGGACAGGCATCTGTCTCTTTGACATCTCAGGCTTTTTTGATAACGTCAACCGCCCAAGACTGGTCCAACTGATCCAAGACCTCGGATTCGTGCCAGAAATTGTTAGGTGGTGTGAGTCTTTCCTCGCGGACAGATGCATCCGTCTCAAGTTCAACGGCATACTCTCCGACCCCATGGTTTCGGAGACAGGCACGCCACAGGGCTCACCAATCTCACCGGTGCTGTCCATTATCTACACGTCGCCGCTCCTCCACAAGGTCCGAGACTGGACCAAAGCCTCACTCGGGATGTACATCAACGATGGAGTGCTCTTCGCATGCGCGGACAGTTGGGAAGACGTAGCTGAGTCCCTGTCCAATAACTACTCCATTTGCATTGACTGGCTCACACGAGTGGGCATGGCAGTAGAGCCAGATAAAACTGAACTCCTTTTTTTCAGATGACAGCGCGAGAAAGTGGAGCCACCACCAGCCATCCACCTTCGCATCCCAGCCCTCTCCTCATACTACTGGGTGAAGTCGTTCTCAAACATCCGCTATCTCGGTTTCTACATTGACCACAGACTCCGCTGGACCAAACACATGGATATCATGTGCAACAGGGCCCGGGCATCCATCAAGGCCCTACAGATCCTTGGGAACTCGGTCTGAGGGATCAGCTTTGCCCAATGGAGGCTGGTCTTCAACGCGATCTGCCTCCCAGTCCTCACCTACGGGTGCCAACTATGGTACACTGGGAAACAGGTTTCACTGGTCCATAAACTCCAAAGAGTCCAGAACGAGGCGGTCAGGGTCATCAGCGGCTCCTTCAGCATAGCGCCGAGAGACCCGCTCCACCAGATCCTCTCTATTCCCCCTATGGACCTCAGACTTGATATGCTAACTTTGAACTTTGCCCTCAGACTTTACAGGCTGCCCCGCGATAGCCAACCCCTCCAACCCCTCCTAGGTCACTGGACCATGCGCTCGGACCATGACCTCCCGCTGCCAGCCCCAAATCGTAAGGCTGCGAAAACGGCCCTCAAATGGCTCACCTCCCGCGTTCACGCCAACGGCCCCCATATTGAAGCCTTCCCCCTCACCCCTCTTGCAGCCCCACGCTGGAACGGTCGACTCACCACTCATCCCGAAGGGCTGGATGACACCACAGGACCGAGGCAGGACCTGGTGAGAGTTTTCTGCCTAGGTATCCTTACCTCCACAGGATCCCCATCAGGCAAACCGAGGGGCGCAACCGCCGCAATCCTCTACATAGGAGACGCTGCCTGGGGCTCATCTGCGAGCTGCCTCGGCGAGGCGGTGACCAAATTCGACACCCAACTGGCTGCCTTTCGCCCAGCGCTCTCCCTCGCGGAGCTCTTCCTCGAAACGAATGACCACAAGAGCCCCATCCTCATCCTCAACGACACAAAAGCAACAGTCTCGAAGATAGTTGATACCAGGCCAGGGCCGGACCAGCCCACTTCACTTGAGACTACGTGGCTTATCGATCATACATTGAGCGATCACACTGACTGCTCCTTTAAGCTCTCCTGGTTCAACAGAAATGAGGCTCAAGATGCCTACAACCAAGCCAGATGCCTTGTGCTCAATGCCATCAAGGACCCCCTCGACCCGACCCTCTTACCATCAACCATCAATTACCAACGCGAACAAGCCAAAGCTGCTACCACCCAGAAGTGGGAGGAGCACTGGTACGCTGGTCCCTGCAAATCCCTGGCCTACCGCACAGCGTGCGCGAAACCGCCAGACGGACGACCCCACCCCATCCTTCAGGCCCAGAAACAGGACTGGAAGATCAAAGACCCACGTTCAAAGGACGGAGAAGAAACAACCACAGCTAAGGCCTCACGTGCAGACACCTCCACAATGTTCAGGTTTATCACAGGTCATGCATTCACAGGAGAATACGCAGCTCGTTTCCTGAAAAACAAGCTCCCATCGCCGCTCCCCCGAGCGCTCATCGCTTGCCCCTGTGGGGCTTCACTTCAAAGCACAGAACACGTTCTCCTTGCGTGCCTGATCCACGAAGCCATGAGACGCCAAACCATCAATGCGCGTGGAGAGGTCCACATGATTAGCCAGCTCTTCGAGAGCCTGCTTCAGTGCGCCTTGACCCTCCGCTTCATCGAGGACACGCAAGCGTGCACGAAACCCCGAAACTCTGACTGGGACCCAGGCTGAGCTAAAGGCCACCTCCATGCATTCATCCCCCCCGGCTCGGTTAATATCGGCCTTGAGGGGTACTACGTACATCACCCCATTCACCCCCCATCACACCCCACCCCAGCGGGTCAGTGGAATCACAACTAGTCATCCATAGTACGCCTGCGGCGTGTCCGCCTCTTTGTCACTAGTCACATGCGTGCGGAATACAAATTCGGAAAAAAAAAAAAAAAAAAATTGACAGACAGGGAGCTAGGGGCTTTATATACACTTCAATCTGTGTCTACAAAGGTCATATCAAAAGGAGGTGGGGAAAACAGTATCGTAGGTGTGTAAGACGAAGCAGTGGCATCAAAGGGAAGGAAAAGGAGTCATAGAATGTAGATGAGGGAAAAACTAAAAGAAACAAGGCGGGGCATACGAGCTGTGCCATCCATGAACAAAAGCCTTTCATCCTTCTACTCCAATTCCATTGGCCCACAACAGCATGAGGCTGACAAGCATGGGTGATGCAGACAACGCAGAGCCACTTGCCCATTGTGCGAGTGGCCTTGATAGGGTTGGTGTGGTGCTGACGATGGGTAGCACAGTGGGACTTGGGCGGTGCAGCACTTCAATGCGCGTGGGACAAGGTGGTGAGTGTGAGAGTGAAGTGAGGGGATATGGCAAGCCCTGAAAGGACTCCAAAGAAAGCCCACTTGCATAGGCGCTGCAACATGAACAGAGCGAGATGATGGCTCGCATTTGACATGCAAGCCAGGATGAGGGTGGCAGGCAACTGTAATGACTGAGGTGCAGAGACAAGACCAAGAGCCAGGGACAGAGGATGAGAAACCGAGGCGCCAGCCAAGTTTTGACAGGAAAGAGGAGAAAGATGAGATGGTACTGTAATATGGGTGCTGAACTGCACACGAGTGATGCAGTGTTGTCCAAAGGAAAGCAAAGACCAGAGATAAGGAGGAAGGACAGGGAGAGATGAGCAAAAGGGAAAAGGAAAAGGAACTTGAGGCAGACGAGAAAACATGGACACGTGCTGTATAGTCAAATGAAGATGAGACATTTGGCGCTGGGTGCACTCGTAGGGCTTTGGATTTCGTATACTGTACACACACCATAGACGGCCATACAAATACGGTAGTACATGGCATTGAACCATACCGTAACCATACCATCAACACAGCACTCAGGATGCTTGATGGTATGGGTGCTATGGCCGTAATACGGCACCATACAGCCGTGGATTTATGGCATGGTGTGCAGCCCTATCCTGAACAGGCACTGCTTGCCTGCATTGTGCAAGGTTGGTGCCCAAGGCATGAGTTCCTACCACTAACAAGATATGAGATGCACTGCTGACAAACATTTTCAGATGTACTGCACCCATGGCTGGCCTTGACTTGAAACAGTGTGTGTGCCATTCTGAGGCACATACTGAGCTGCTGGTCGAGGGGTTTTGAGCTTGGTGTTCTATGGGATAAGTATGGACTTGTGGGAGATGTTGTTGTCAGTGTTCCTTCTTCCTTTATATTTCATTTCTGGATCCTAATAATTATCTTTAGCCATTCACTAACCATTTCCCCTGAGCAGATATTCATGAATCTCTGTTACCTGATCTATTACATCAACTAATCAAAGGTTGCTTCAAGGACCATCTTATTATATGGATAACTGAATACATTGAAACGGAACACCCAAAAGTGGAAGCACAGAAGATACTTGATGACATTGATTACATTGATTGGCAGTAGGTTCTCACTCTTGATTGATATAGGAATAATTGCCAAATTAGTCACAGCATAGTGCTGGCTCCATCTTTTGCAGGGCTCTAATACTTTCCCCAGGACAGAAACTTCAACAGTGGACTGGTGATAATTCAAAGGCTCTCATGAAGGTATGTAATTTCTTTGTGCAAAGCAACTGAGTCTACTGATATTTTGTACAGGTTTACCTACCAGCAATTCAAGGCCATGTCCCAGATGAGATGGTGCAAATGATGAACACATTCTTAAAATTTTGCTACATAGCTTAGCATAACATACATAACACAAACAGTCTCTGTGCATTAGATATTCACCACCATTGCAAAATCTTTCATACAAGTGGTGTTTACCCTGATGGCTTCAATCTTCCAAGGCAACACTTGCTTATTCACTATGTGAAACTCATTCATGCCTTTGGTTCTCCAAATGGCCTTTATTCCTCCATCACAGAATCTAAGCATACTGTATCAAAGCTGTGAAGGAGCCATGGCAGTGCTCAAGTTGTTTTCAAGCACTTAGCCAAATGCTTCTTATCAACCAGCATCTTGACAAGCTTGCTGCTGCTCAAGTTGATTTTGTTAACTGTGGGATGCTACAGGGCACATGTTTATCAGCAGTTTTGGAACAGATTCAGTGTAGGCACTTCTTTTTTCATGCCAACAATCTTTCAGACTGACTTATATAAATATAGGAATACATAATGCAAATCCTGATCCTGATCCATTATATAATCCTTCCTACAGTGGTTTTAACAGAAATGGCATCTGCAAGGGAGATAAGGGAGATGATGAAGATAAAGATGGTGACTCAGATATAGTTGATGATCCCACCTTTGAAGCCCATATTGTCCTCATGAAGAAGTCTTGTAAGTATTACTTCACTGGATACTGTCCAACACACATACTTACCTGGATTTACAGTGCACAAAGTTTATCCTGAAGATATCGCTGCTGAAATTAGACAACCCAATTTTTCCCAATCTCATCTGGAAATTTATCTACAACCAGCAGCATTCTGGTGATGACCTCAATGCCAGTATCTCACATCTCCCCATATTTTATGGCAACATAACCATCTATCCTTCTGCTGTTGCAACATTCCATGCACCTAGCAACATCTCAGATATTGGTGGTATGCAGTGTGAATGTATCTGTGCATTGACATCTTGGAGGAAAGGACCTGGTTGCTATGACATGATCTTTGTTAACACAGGCCCATCTGTGGATGGCATGTGAGGTCTTGATGTTGCTCATATACAACTCTTTTTTTCATTTTCTCATCATGGCAATGAATACCCTTGTGCACTGATGCACTGGTTCTCACATGTGGGTAGTTCAGCCAGACAATGAAGGAAGCCACCCCTTCATTATCTACCTTAATAGTGTTGTTCATGCAGCATATCTCCTTTCAGTTGTTGGCCCAGGATGTGTTTCAACAACTCTTTTATTTATAGACACACTGGATACATTTACAAGGTTCTACATCAACAAATTTGTTGATCATCATGCATTCAAGACTATTTTTTAATATCATACATGACCACCCTTTACTGACCTGGCCTCAAGGCATTTGAAACACCACTGCAAACCATGCTGAAGATCACTGCATGCCCTGTGCGACTTATTTGAATGATATTGAGGTAATGACAAATTATGTTATCATTGCAGCCTTTTTTTTCTTGTGCCTTTTTTCACTGGTCAACCTTTCCACCACCATGATTTCCTGGCTTAGGTGCACATTCTCAGCTAAGTCACATAACATCACCCTTCCTAACTGAAAGGGTACCATCATAGCATGGTATATCAAGTGATTAGGCTGTTCTGGAGCATAGTTAAGTAGGGTTGGGGCAGGACTGCTTCATATACTATTTCCTTGCTTAGGTGTGCATTCCCAGCCAAGTCATGCAACAACACCCTTTCTAACTGAAAAGGTACCATCATAACATGGTATATTGGGCGATTAGGCTGTTTTGGAGGGTTAAGCCAGCAAAGAAATGGCAGACAATGATGTCCAGAATGAAGAAGTAAAAAAACATTGACATCCAAAAAGAAGAATAGCACAAAGTCGACATCCAGAACAAAGTAAGGACCAACATTGACTATGAGGACAACAAGGTTCAAGTTCATTTTGATGGACATCATGACAATGAAGAGGGTGCTGAAGAGGGTGCTGGTGTGGATGAATGTGTGGAGAATTGATTGGGGGAACTTAGATTCATTTTTAGATGTTCAGACTTGATGTTAGGATTACAAGTAGTGGGTTGGAACAGCATAAGGCATTTGTCTTTCCTAAGATCTGGAACTCATCTAATTACTATAACTTTGACAGAAACTGAATGTTTTTGCAGGAATAATGAGGAACTGATACTTCATAGCCATCACATCCATTGGTTTGCCATTTCTTCCTGATGCTGCATCAACCACAAACATCAGGCTCCCTGCACCCAAATGACATGCTCTTCCTGCCACCAAGGTGATTTTCTATGGCGAGTCCATATGCATGCCCCTTATCTTGTCTTACCTTGCCTCACTGTCCTCTTTTCCTCATGTGCTATCATCAACTCTGCACCTCCTGTTCACTGTGTGTCAAGATAATCAAGTAATTTCCCATCCCCACCAATATCAAGGGTGACTACTAATCTTACAGTGCTAGGCCTGCTACATAGCCATTTGAACACAGTCCTGACCAAAGGGTCAAAGCTGGCTCTAGAGTCCAGTGGAATTCAGCAAGTCCCAGAAACTGCATAGGGCTCTAAAATCAGGCTAATCTAGTGTTGCCATGGTTCAACCAGCCACTGGTTGACTTTCAAAGTCATGACTTATCTCAGATCTGACAGGCCTGGTCATGACTTTCCTGATTTGGGCTGTGGCTTTGACCTGGTCATGACTTCTGGTTGACTTAAGCTGATGTTGCCTGGGACTCCCATGCTGGACTTCCACCCAGACTTCTGATAACACTGCTGCTTCTTCTGATGCTTCATTGTTGCGCTACTTACAACAAAAAGCTTTGATACTTTTTCTATAAAATATACAAATAGTATAAATACTCTATCTAAATCAATATCCATCCTGCTTGTGCCCATGCTTCTACCTCCTTTTATCTAGTCCTGTCATGGCTCAGCTTGAAGCTGCTCACAAGCAGCGACACTGCTGTGGCTGGTGTTGCTGCTGGTGGCCCTGATGCTAGTGGGGTGGCGACAGCACTGGTGGAAGCAGTGGTGGTGGTGCTGCTGTTGGTGGTGTTGGTGCCGGTGGAGGATGCCAGCAATGCTGGTGCTGGTGCTGGTGCATTTCTCTTGTATCCTGACTTGGCAGATAGAGTTTTGACTTGGCAATGTATCCATCAAGGTCTTGTCCTTCATCTTTAAGTTCTGTAGTTCTGTGGTCACTTTGGTGACTTTGTGGAGGTTAGTATAGGCATCTGTAAATGCCATTTCGAATTTTGCCCAAAGGACTTTGTTGTCTACTGGAGTTCCTTGGGTATGCACTTAGTCATGTAGTTTGTTAATATAATCATAGACCCAATCATCTACTAAGGGTCCTCTGATGTAGGATAGGGCAAGTGCAACTTGTCTATATGGCTGGGCCATAGAATTGTTCATCTCATTGAGTATCTTGTATAGTTTAAATTTTCTCAGGAATTTATTGCTTTGGGAGTGGTCTCCTGTGAATGTTTCTGGTGCAGTGCCATTCCATTTGCCATTAGTTGGAGTGGCCACTGCAGCAGGTGCTTGTTGTGCTGCCACTGCAGGTGGAGGAGGAGGGGGTCCTCCAGCTGGCAGTTGTGGCACAGGTTGTCAAGGAGGTAGTGGTGGTTGCTGCTGTTGAGGCTGTATATTGGCCATGAATAGAGGTACAATTTGTTGTAGTGGTGCCAGTAGGTGTGCCAGTGGTTCTGGTGGTATTACTTGGATCTGGGGTAGCTGGTGGATCACTACTACATTTAGTAGTTCTTTTACTTGTAGATTGAGTTGGTCAACTCCTTGCAATAATTTTTCAACTTGGGGTTGAGGAGCTACTTTGAGTTGCTCATGTGCTTCAGGTACCTGTACATGATAGGTAGGAGGGTCTGCTTCTTTGTCTATGTGAGGTGTTATGGACTGGGACTTGTATCGGACTAACTTTGCTTACATCAGTTTCACCTTTTATGGTAACCACTTTCTCACACTCTGGCCGGGAACCTCCTCCACCTCCTCATACCTACATTACTATACTTCTATTACATTCCACAGCCCCCCCCTTTATGTTGTGTCCTTTCCACTCATTACTAATACCTACAGACTAATTCTCCGACGTGTTTCACTTACCTCTTTTGGACTACTGACACTTACTTACTGGCTGAAATGCGTACCTACCATTTAGCCACTCAGACGCATCACCAAGCTGTCCCATGCCATCTAGACACGTCACTGGACATGCCAGCTGTCTAAGACGTGTTCCATCGGCACTTAGTAGTAATACCTTAGTACCTGTACAGCCTCAGTAGCCACAAGGGCTATAAAAGCCTCAGAATGCGAGACCTAAGCCTTAAGCTTGGTCTCTTGTACAATACAAGACCTTTGTTCATTCCATCTCATGTGAACTAAGCTTAAAGAACCATTCCTTCCACTTGAGCTCTTTCAAAGCCTTTGAAAGAATCTTCTAAAGCGACTTAGAGCCAACGCAACTCTTACCTGCCATATATAGAAAGACCAGTTCCTTATTAGGAACTTATTGAAACCCCGACACCAGAACTTGCTCAGAAATGCCTGCATTGTTTCTTTGCACCGCTTAAGCTAGAGCCGAACTGTTACCTTGAAGCAGTAACAGCCCTTGTCTCCCCCCAGAAAGGAGACATTACAGAACCAGGAGAATACACAGATCGCTAGGGATCGACTCCACTTCACTCAGCAGCATTTACCACTAAAGACAAGGTACCCAAACCCCCAGACTACTCAGAGACTCTACGCCTTCAAGGAAGACCCTTGAATCCATCCAAGACACAGCAGAAAAGCACAGCATCTCACTGCCAGATACTGTCTGAATAAAGACCTAGTTGCAATAGTGCTAGCGCACTCATTCTAGAACAAAACCCACATAAGCAACATCCACTCTGGCTATTGAGCTAGACGAATACCAGAACCCAGAGAACCAACACAGACCCTCAGACCCTCTAGAACCCCATCAAAGAGAGCGATGCGCTCAGATCATCAGAAGACAGACCCACCATGCCCAGTCTAGCATGACATGAGGTCTGTCTGGGGATCCTTCACTTGCTGTTTGTTTTTCTGCTTTTTCTCCTTCACTTGAGTCAGCTTGTTGTGATTCTCTTGGAGAATGGAGATTGGTTGATTGTGGGCTTGGTTGTTCTACTGGTTTTTGGTCTTCTGGTTCAAGAACTTGCATATGAGATGCAGGGGTAAGTGTAATATGAAAGGGTTCATAGTTTGGGTGGTAGGGATCATTTTTGTTCTGTGGGGCTCCTG
>QLOT01001257.1:0-17348 GCA_003313875.1 Russula aff. compacta
CTTCAACTGGATTGTTTGTAGTGCCAGAGATGAGTCTGTCACAGCGCCGTGAATGGGCATCAGCATCATCTTGTATTATGAAGTGAGTAATATACGCTAGTCTGGATAACTTGCGGACTCTGGCATCTTCGCGGGGATCTCGGAGAGGTGCTACAACATCATGTTATGATGATCATATGATGTTTCAGCGTTCGATGTATCCAACACCAACGCGCTGCAGCTAAGTTCCAGAATTTGGAACAACGGCATAGGGCTCGGGTTTGGCGGCCGATCTGCAATATCTAGTGACAGCTCAAGATGCCGTTGTCTCGGACAGAAACACGTACTTGCATTGCTGGTTACAGTAGGTGTTGCCGCTGTTGCTGAACGAAGTGTCTACATGTCTGTAGCCAGGAATGCTTACTACTGCTGCGATGCGTCCATAATATTTCCCTCACTGGGCCTCTGTCTCTAGTACGAAGGACCTCCGGTGGTGGTTCTCGGCCCTTGGATCTTGAGCAGGCTCGTGTCGCTGCTAGGAAGGTCCCTAGCGCCTCTCCACCATGTTTGGTGCCCAAAAGTGTGGGAGAGGATAGGGAGCTAGAGAGGGAATTGGGACTATTTTCCCGCAGCAGTATGTACGGGGCACTCCGTAAATGCCGTACTGTGTGGTTCTCCACTTGGTTAGTTGTGAGATAGGGGTCAGATGTTGACGGAGATTCGCAGTGAGTGTCGTCTAAGGTGATCATCCGGTCATCAGCAGGACCTGGTTAATCCAGTCTGCGCTCTAGCTTGTTATTGCCAGGCCTTGTGACTCGATGGCTCTTGTAATTCCTTGGAGCACTGTATTAGTTCTGATACTCTGACACCAGTGTAAGGTCCCCTTTGGACCTAGGCTCGAAACGCAGAGTATTTCGGAGCACCTGTCGGATCGGATCGGATCGGCCACACCCCATATAGCCTTTAGTTTGTTAGTTGGTGTCTCCATTCCATAATGCACGGCGACCTTTCGAGTACCTTGATAACACTTTCAAATACTTAGGACCACTCTTTTTGTATTTAAGCATCTCCCCTCCTTAATGATACAGGAGGAACGCAGGCACGAAGGAAAGATCCACATGGGATCCCCCTGCCATCTCCCCACTTTTCTCCTCTCTCATATTGTCTGTATCGTCTTGTATCATCAATATCGCCATATTGCCATCAGTATTGTCAGTATCGTTCTTCTAGGCACTTACGACCATGGACCAGCTGTCCACAGGGGTCTCTCACTTTCCGTTCACGCTCACACTCATGCTCACACTCACGCCACGCCCACATTCTCCAATCCCCTCTGATTCCCCCCCTTTTGTTACACATCATGGGTACTACTACACTCACAGCACAAGGCCATGCTACACCAGGCACATTTGACCCTTCAACTCAGAATAAATTCATACAGTATCTCTGGATGTGGTAATGGACTCAGTTGAGTTGAGCTCAAAGGGCCGTTGGAGGCTATGACATCTGATTGGCTAGTCACTTAGAATCTGGATTACATAAACAAAAAGTATGTATGTACAGTATGTACAGTATGTGTAAAAATCCTGGGTGCATCCAAATCGACCAGAAGAAATAGTGGGGAGGAGATGCAAGGTTAGAAAGTACTGTGAGGTGAGCAGCATCACTTTTGAACTTAAGTATCGACATGCTTTACGCCTTCTCGCCTGACTGTCATCTGTCCATCAGTAAAGAAAGTGGCAAGTCGTTTCCCATGCACCACCTCCTGCCGTGATTCATTTATATAGAATTGAACCTAGTAGAGACAGCCCTGGTCCTTCGTTGGCAACCCGATGATTTCCATCGCACCGTGATTCGCACGTCGCCACCACAGGGACGTTATTCGGACTCATTCGAATAGGCCCGTAGTATTGGTGTCGGAATTATGATGTGAAGAAATGATCAAGGTATCGCAATTCTGATTAAATCCACCCCTTTCTCCGGCGCAGGCGGCGACATCTGGAACATTAATGAGAATCAAAGGAATTACCATAAGTATACTTTTGGTCCATGTGGTTAGCGCAACTTAGGTGTATCCAGGAAACTGAATACTAGTGGTCCCGGCCCCAACTTAAAAGCTAGTGGTTGCTCGCAGGAATCGATACTTCAACACCCCAGCTCTAAAACCCATCCGCACCACTAGTGGTGAGCCGCTCACTACACAACACTCGGCTGCTGCTGACCTCGCGGTCCCCACAGCTAGACGTTTTGTTCAAAGCATCTCAGTGTCTTTGTGCTCACCGACTTGGAAAGATATTTTGCTATCGTTTCGAAATATGCGCCTTTATTCCCTCCTCGCCGTCATTGGACTGGCCGCCTTTGCCATCGCCAATCCTGTCGGGTATGTGCTTAACATGGTACGGCGCAGCCAGCCATCCTGACGAAATTGGGCTTTGTAGGCGCGATGATATTCAACTCCTCAATCGGGAGCCTATTCCGGCAGGCGGCCAGTCGGATGGGTCGTATTCAATGGAGGACTACAAGTCGTAACGCTGCTGGCAGCAAAACCAGAGGATTCGTTAAAGACGCATTCAGAGTTTAATTCGTACCTAGCTCGTATTTTTCAAAAAAAAAAAAAGGAAGAATTGTTGATGGTCGCGCCGGCTTTCGTCCTTGTAGTAGATTCATTGGTTCCAAGTCTAATTTTTCGCCTAACAGTGAGACTCTTGCGCTGTTGCGTTATTTTTCATAAATTACATTGTGTGTTTGAGTGCGCTCCGATTCTCGGGTACGAAACGTCGCCTGTCATCTCGAGGCACTGGCGTCTCGATGAGCGAAATTCCAACCTCTCCGAGACGAGCCCGGGCGAGTCCCGAGACGATGTCTGGCCTGGTAAATGCGACTTGCTATTCATGGTGACCTGCAAGGGAAATAGAAAGACGGAAGCGGGGGGAGGGTGTTACCTACAATCGTGCACCAGATGCCACGCACGTGGGACCACCTAGCACACCTCCACGCTTAGCAAAGGCAGTGATCATGTGCGAGGCGAGCTGCGCCGCGTCCTGGCGTGGCAGCGCCATCGATGGCCTGTACTCTGTGGGGTACGTCTCGACCTGAGCAGGAGGCACATTAGCTCCGCGGCATGCATGAGTTGATTCTGGTCGCACAAGAAGTGCGGCCGTGACGTTGCATCCTGACTCTTGACTCTGTTGCGGCTGTCCAGCAGATAAACGACCTGCCACCAAGCCTGGTCACGGCGACGGCGTCGCATTCTGATCCAGACTCCGAGTTGGGTCGCTTTCCCCCCCCTTGTCCCTGGGGAGGAGACTGGGGCCAGACCCTGGAACGGAAAACGCGAATCCACTCTGTTTTGATCGCCTGAGAGTTTCGCTTAGTGTGAAAGGGAGCACTTGAGCAGCTTTATGGGCTTTCCTTGTCGCTCCGCACGCTATTATGGATCGGCAATGGTCAAAAGATTAGGATAATATAGACCCTCGCAAGTGCGCATATCCCCTCAAGTTCGCAAGGGTTGTAGTCGCACCAAGGTAGTTACGGTCTGGGGCCAAGTTGAATGAAGGATTGGAAGCAGCGAGAAGCTTGTTGAAAAGCCAGTCGGTTAGATGCTTACGAAACCTTTATACGTAAGCAGTTTCAGATTAAACGGGAAAGTCACAAGTGAGCTGGGTTCAGTCCATCTCCTCCGTAAGACAACGCGAAGCGCGTACGTGTCGGGGGTAAAATCCTCACAGCGCTGATTCACTATGACACAGATCGGCAGTGAGAACAAACAGAACTCTGACCCTCGCAGAAGCAACGGAAAGACAGGGCAGAATAGTGAGTGAACGCTCATAGCAGGGATAACACACGGATAGCTCATGAAGCATCGGTGATACCTAGCGTGCATAACCGTGACCCATATCGATGTGTGCGACAGGAGCAGGGTATAGCGATAGTTGGAATTGTAGACCGCCTCTCACGGGCGACTCTAGAAGAAGTGAAATACAACAAAGCTCGAGGCCGTAAACATGACGAAGAAGGCGCAGAGAAGCGATATGACCGAACACAGAGGCCCAGATCGTGGCGGTATAAAGAAAAATGCGGGCCCTCGGCCCGCGAGGTAGCGTTGTTGTGTCATTTGAGGCCGCCCATTTCGTGCGTACGTTCCTAGTAGTAAAACCCTACGATAAATGGGTGTGTGAACAACACGAAAAGAGCAAGTCAAAGCCGTTCGAGTCACGGTACTGTAGCCATGGGCGTGCGACGTATCGCACGCCCGATTAACTCCATCACTACGTGCGCGTCAGACGCTATCCCGTTTCCACCCCACCAAGGGCCCGAATCGAAGAGATGAAGTATTGTATACAACTGAAGGCAATGCATAAAGATTGGGCTGTATACCTCACAGATCATTGTCAATCTTCCTCCTCCCAGTGTACTGTATATTCTTCATTTCCTCAACAGCGTGACGCTACTTTGCTTCGGATGTTTGCACATATTGGCATATTTAATTCACGGCAGGTAGCGGATATAAGCGTGAAGCTATAAACGTTTCAGGTACGAAAAGTGGCCTGTCGTCTCCTCGGCACTGGCACCTCCATGAGCAAAATCCCATCCTCGCCAAGACGCGCCCGTACAGCTCCCAAATCGACGTCCGGCCTGGGAAAGGCGACGTGCCATTCATAGTGACCTGCAAGCGGATCGATCGAACCCCGATCCCCACGGCTCAGCATAGTACAACAAACGGACTTGGCGCCCATAGTGGCAAAAAGAGGAAAAAAAGAAGTGGGGTTCGATAGATAGAGGTCACTCACAATCGTGCTCCAGATGCCATGCATCCGCTACTACTGCCAGCCGCCCTCCACGCCTCGCAGAGATAGTGATCATGTCCGAAGCGAGCGGTGCGCCACCCGGGCGCGGCAGCGCGATCGAGAGCCTGTACTTTGTGGAGGACGTCTCGAGCAGAGGGGGAGGCACGTTGATGACCGCCCCCCGACGGGCGTGCGCGAGGGGTGATTCTGGACGCGCAGGGAAGCGCTGCTGCCGTGGCAAGCCAGCGGCACTCTGACTCTGACTCTGACCCTGTGGCGGCGGCTGCCTAGCAGCAGATAGATGATGATCCACCCCTTCGCCGCTTGGCGGTGTCACCCGCTGATCCGGACTCCAAGTTTGCTCGCTTTTTGCTCCTGTTCCCGTGCAGGAGGCTGGCCCCGGGCCCCGAACAAAAGGCAGAAGTGCACACCGTCTTTCTCGTCTGGGCGTTTCGCGTAGCGTGAAAGGCGGCACATGTGCCGCGAACCCCGACTTTGTGCGCCGTGCCGCTACGAGGGGGTACGATGAGCAGGATCCTCGTCATGGAATGTCCAATTCAAGGGGGACCATACATTCACGAAGCCTGGGAATATGGAGCGTGGAGAAATGATGGGCTTTCCTTGCCGCCCTGCACGCTGTGTGGGCCGGCATTGGCCGAGGGCTGGGATAATAGAAATACTCGCGGGTGTTCGTCTCTCCCCAAGTCCCGCAAGGGTTGTGGACTCGCACCGGGGTAGTGACCGCACGGGGGCGAACACCCAGGCTGAGCGAAGGATAAGGATAAGGAGTAGCAAGAAGCATGGTTGAAAAGCGTAGTCGATTCGAGAAAAGCCTGCATTTAGGAAGCCTATATATCTAAACAGTTTCAGATCAAACGGGTTGAGTCGCAAAGTGGGCTAGGGTACTTCGTAAGATGACGAGAAACCCTGAAAACACGTACTGGTCGAGGTTGGAATCCTCAAAGCGCTGCTGATTTAGAATACTGTTATCATTGGCTCGGATCAGCAGTGAGGGAGAATGACGTTCTATCATCGGCAAGAATAACAGAAAGACAGGACATTATGGTGAGCGTACGAGCGTAACAGGAAGAATATTGAAAAAGCTCGTAAAGCATCGGTGATAGACTGATAGCTAGTATACACGAGATTTCCTAGTCAAGTAAGTTGCTCAACATAACCGTGACCCAATCTGTTGGTCCATGTTAGGTATCGCTAGATGACGTGTGCGACAAGAGCCGGCCGGGTATAGCGATATTTCGCATTCTAGTTTAGCGCCTCTCACGGACGAAGAAATGCAATACAAGGAAGCTCGAGGCCGTAAACGTGACAAAGAAGATGCCGAGAAGCGATATATTTGGCCACCAGAACGATTGTGCGCGCAAACCGAACGTGGAGAGGATCGTGGCTGCAGGGACGTCGAGCTCCACCCCATACTGTGTGCATGTGTAGGTCAAAATGCTTCTCGGAACGAAGGAAAGGACTGCTGACCTTGTCTTCTTTCAACTGGAGGAAGCGAAGTTCGTTGACAGCGAGGGCCTCAAACGCAGCATGGAAGAACGAAACAGTGTGCAGCCATTGCAGCCAAGGCTTGACCTTGGATCGGTTGATCAACAGACCCGTAAACAGCAGGCTATGTAACACAGATTCAGTATCTTAGACCTCGCCGTGGAAGGCTGAGTGCTCACTTGAACAACATGACCATGGTGCCAATCAGGTTAGCGACGCTCGTGTTCGCACATGCGATAGAGATGAGCAAGATGACGCTTGCGGTGGTCAGGTTGAAGAGTACCAGCGTGAGAATGAACTTCCAGAACGCTGGCACCGTCGGAACAAAGCCGACGAGGCCGTACACAATGCCTCCGAAGAGCAATGGAGGGACAACGCGTAGCGGAAGGATGTCGAATAGGATCTGGGCAAAGGCTGTCACCTCAGGGAACTTAGAGGAGAAGGTCAGACGCACCTTCGATGTGAAGTAAGTAAACGAAGAATAGTATCCGTTTGATCTTGTTGGTGCGCACGGTCAGCGTGGATGCAACAGCCGCCATAGATATCGGATCGCACCTTTCCCGCATGAAAAGGATTCGCTCGTTGGCGAACAACCCAAGACTCGACAAGCACGAGAATCCAAACAGAGCCAGAGTGAAGAAGAAAACACCTGCGGATGCAACATCAGCCCAACCCCCACCAGCCAAGCACGGGGGTTCCCGCACCCAATCTATTTTGGAATCCACCAATATCATCGGACACGTTGTGGTAGAACAATCCACATAGCACTGCAGTGTCATTGAAATTTAGCAACCGAGAGCGCACTAGTAGAAACCCAACAGGACTCACGTGCTGCGGCAATAGACGCCGAATACTGGAATGCCAATAGGGCCGGATCACGGTACATGTTCTTGAAAGCTCGGCCACTCAGAATCCTGAACTGCGTTGCCCACGTCGCGCGCTTACGCCCTCGCAGCAGCAAGCTCTCAACCGTCACGTTCGGCAACTCCTCACTACCCTCGCGGCCCTGTGCGGGATGTGCGACTGAGTGGATGTCCGCGCGGATGGCAGCCGCGATCTCGCTCGTAGCATACGAGTCGACCAATGTCGCAATATGTGGCATCAGCAGTGGTAGTCCAGGGTCGCTACCGTGCACAGTACTAAGCGAGACTACTTCGAGGAGCTGCGAGGTCTTGCGCCGTACGAGGCCTTCACCCGCTCCGCTGCCGTTGACATTGCGCCGTATTTGCAATTCGGTTTCGTCATCAGCAGGGTTTGGGGATTGCCCACCACCTGAGACACGAGTCTCGCGATGTGGTGCGGGGAACGCGCGCTCCTCATCCCGAAGAGAGCTAGATGCAGTACCGTCGCCTGCTGGCGAGACTAGACCGATGGAGGAGCTTCCGGAACCTTTAGGCTCCTTCTCAACCGAGGCAGTGGCGTCAACTACATGATCGTCAATAGACGGGACCGATATAGAAGAGGGGAGGCGTACTGAGGTAATCCGCAATATTGAACCCCGGAGGGCAAGGATGTCCGATGGAATCGAAATATGGCTGACATTTCGCAAATTCGCCGGCATATACAAGGCGGCCTTGCGCAAGGAGTACGAGCTGATCGAACAGCGCAACTATGTTGCTACGAGGTTGATGAATTGTAAAGACGACGGTGCGATTATAATTGCGAGCCAGTGAAACTAAACACTCGACGACATTGTGGGCGTTGTATGCGTCCAGACCTGCAAAATTTGTTATAGAGGGATCTCAGTCCGTGTAATTCGGGAGACACACCACTGGTGGGTTCGTCTAGGAACAAAATCGACGGGCTAGTCACGAGTTCGCATGCAATTGAAACACGGCGCTTCTCTCCTCCAGAGATAGAGCGATGACCTGGAGGGCCTCAATCAATAGGGAGCAAACACGGTAAGGCCCCGTACCTGTATCTCCGATCCTGGAGTCCTTGATTCCAAGAATACCTAATTCATTCATAGTCTCCAGTGTTCTCAACTGCTTTGCCTCAATACTCATATCCCGTGGGAGCCTCAACAGCGCAGAATATAGGATAGTCTCGTACACCGTGAGGGTACTCATGAGCGTATCTTCCTGGTCCACGAACCCGATGACTTTCCTAAAATCTGCATCGGAGACTTCGCGTCCATTGACAAGGGTCATCCCTCCAACTACACCACGCTTGCGTTTACGCGCTAGAATGTCAAGGAAGGTCGACTTGCCAGCACCAGAGGCGCCCATAATTGCGAGAACCTGACCCGGACGCACGGAGCCGGTGATGCCTTCAAGAATTGGCCGGCCATTGAGAGCGTAAGAAATATCAGAAAAATGGAGTGCTGCAGCGACATGCTCAGCCATGAGTCGCGAGTTCTCCGCATCCGGTAGGCGGATCGCTCCAATGTCGGACTTGCGCGCGCGACCAGCATACCAGAGCGCTAAGGAATGGACCATGATGACAAGACTGAAACAGAGAGACAAGATATCACATACCTGCTGAAATCAAAACGGCAGTTAAACCAGCTCCGGCAACGCTCAGTGCGATCCAGCGTGTGTTGTTTGGTTTGGGTGGTCTCTGTTAAGAGTAAATTTACGATAGGGCTGAGGAATGGAGCTTCTAGTACGCACGACGTATCCAGGGACTTGACTGTAGTGTAGGCACTCGCCACCTTCGCAAATCAAAGATATGGATTCGTCACCAAAAATGTCATTGATCAGCTGGTTCATCGCCGGCTCTTCAAACTTGCACCCAGCGCCAGTCTTGCAGCTGAAAGAGGCAGGCCCTTTGATCTCCTCTTTCAAAAAGTCCCCGATATCTGTCCTTATGTGAGCACCGAGCCAATACAAGAGAGCCAAGTACTAACCGACGCTACCATCCTCACCGCAGATGAATCGTCCTGGCACACAGCTACACTTTATCTTCTCGCACAGGTACGATGTGGTGTTGCTATCGTATCCTGATATAACCTCTGTCTTACACGCATCAAGCGCGCAGTAGAATGACTCGACCTGGGCAGTCCAAAACTGAAAGTCGCATGTCGCGTCTGTCTGGTCGCAGCTGAAAGTAACCTGGGGAGGACGGTCGGGTAACATGTCAAGAATTTTTCGATCTGCGCTTCATGTGTCAGTAAGGCTTTAGTACGAGACGAATATACGCATACTGGTAACATCGCAGAATTGGTGATTGTTGAAGACGGTCTCACCACCTTTGTAGCAAGTCATGTTTACCGAGTCCGTAGTATCTAATGAGGTTATGTCGCCGCGTATGGGGAAGTTCGCACAGGCGTTGTCGTTTCGGCAAACTAGAAAAGAGTCAAAGGGCAGCGGGGCACAAAGGGGACGAGACAGCAAACCATTGCAATTTATCCCTCCCCAACCCTCCTTGCACTGGCACTCCTTCCCCTCTTCGCGTAGGTGCCGCTCTTCTCCATCCGCAAGGGAGTCACATTCTGCGCGATTTTGAGCGAAGGTTTGTGAGAACGCTGGGTGAGAACACTTACGTGGCGTCAAGCAGTCGATGCCTCCCCACCCAGGCGGACAGTTGCACTGGCCGTTATACGGATCGCATTCTCCATATTGACCGCAGGTAAATGCAGGAAGCATGCAGTTGAAGCAGGGAGGACATTTCCCTATCCGAGAGGAATGCCTTAGAGGGAAATGGCTGATGACACAAGGGTGAAATACCTTTTGAAGGAGCGAGACTGTCGAGAGCCTATTAGTCGTTGGTCAGCATATGGAATCCCAAATGCGCTTCACAAGCGGACGTACCGAAAACGGGTAGGTTGAAACTGCATAATGAGAGCTGTTGCCATTCCCTGCCTTCACATTGACGGTGGATATGAGCCAGAGGGCGAAGAATGTCGCCCTTGGCCTGAAGAACATGGCTGAGGAAGGGATCAAGGGAGAGGGACTATCTCGCGTCAACGTCAACAGCCGCGGCGTCCGGTGAGGCAATGCCCGGCAGTGGCAGACGCGGTTGATTCACCTGCCGCTCCTGCACTGCTCTGAGCCACCCCGAAACGATGACCTTGGTGCTAGACGCCCTCATCTACGCAGTCGCATGGACGCATGTACTACTTGCCCCGTACACCAAAGTGGAGGAGAGCTTTAATCTCCATGCTATACACGACCTCCTTCTTTACGGTGGCCGTCCCGAAACCCTCCACAAGGTGAGGCTAGGAAGTGGCCCGTCATCACCTACCAGCATCTCACCGGGTGTCCCATCGTCGCTCCCCAGTTCGACCATAAAGTCTTTTCCGGAGCCGTTCCTCGCTCATTCGTGGGCAGCGTAATCGTCGCTTGGCTATCTAACCATGTCGCCCGACTCGCAAATGACGTCTCCCTCATCACTTCCAAATTTCACCTCCAAATAGTCAGTTCGTACTTTCCCTCTCTTCCCTCTCCCTGTCCACCGCTGATACGTACTAGTTCGCCTCGCCCTCGCAAGTGTTAATGCTCAAGGACTTTGCTTCCTTCGACGCGCCGTTGGGCGGCGTTTCGGACGCTTGACTTCTCTCCTCTTCACCCTCATCACCGTCAGCCAATTTCACGTACCATTCTGGATGGGACGTACGTTGCCAAACATGTTCGCGCTGCCGTTCGGTGAGACACATCTCGATTTTCAATCCTCGCCTCCCCTCATACCCTTTACTTGTAGTCAACCTCGCACTTTGCCTGTTGTTAGACCGCGGGACCAGAGCAGGCTGGGCGTCAACCTCTCGTGCGTCTTGGGCTATTGCGCTCTTAACATTTGCTGCGGTGGTTATTCGCATGGAAATCGCCGGTCTATTAGGCCTTTTTGCGATTCAACTATTGTCAGACGGTACCCTTTCATTCACCCGTCTCGTCAAGGTCGGCATCATTTCAGGCCTGGTTTCTATCGGTATGAGATTTTTATCCACGCATGTGCATGCAGCATTCACACATGTCTGCCCTGTAGCGTTGACTGTTTCCGTTGACTCGTATTTTTGGGGCCATTGGCCGCTCTGGCCCGAATTTTCCGGTATCTATTTCAATGTGTATGAAGGCAAAAGCGTTGAATGGGGTGTCGGTATTTCCATCATTATCTTTGGCTTCTCGTCCCTAATTCCAAGTAGGTATCTCCGTTCTGGACTTACTTCGCGACATTCCTGCCTCGTCTTCTGATGGCTCCCGAAGTGTTCATCCCATTCGGATTCGCTGGTGATTCCCGGATCCAGTCACTTGTTTGGTCTGCGCTTTGCTACATCTTCCTCCTGAGCTTCCTCGGGCACAAAGAATGGCGTTTCATCGTATACGTCGTACCAATGCTGAATATTGCTGCCGCGCATGGCGCCCAAACTTTGTACGCCCTTCGTCTTCCCATGGATCAATTCGACATGCTAACGAAATAGCTGAATAGTATCCGCCGGCGCAAGGGAACCCTCTTTGGCCGACTGATCTTTCTGATGGTTGTGGGCGTTCTCGCGCTGAACACAGCAGCAACTGCCCTCCTCACGCGCGCATCCATGGCCAACTATCCTGGTGGCCACGCACTCGCGCGGCTGAACGAGCGATATGCTGAGTCACCCCACGGTAAATATAATCCTTTTCCTACCTCGTACCCCCATCTATGCGCAAGGCTGGACGGCAAGCTGATAACGAGCACACCATGACAGTGCATATCCATATCGCGAATCTCGCCGCGCAGAGCGGCGCATCCCTCTTCCTCCACGTGCACGCGCCACCATACCGCCCGAGCCTGGGAATCTTCCCACCCACCACCATCTCTGCCGCCCACCCATGGATCTACAACAAGACAGAAAACCTCGCGCTGGCAGAGATTGCATACGATTCTCGGTTCACCCATGTTATATCCGAGAGCAGGGACGCACTGCCGGCTGGGCTGTGGGAGCTCGTTGACGTGATCGACGGGTTCCAGGGATGGAGGGTAAGGAAGAATGTTTTGGGGCTTGTGAGGGAGAGGGGGTTGAAAGGACTGTGGAGAGTACTCGAGATGAAGAAGGAGAATAAGCTGTGGGTGTTTACAAAACGTGGGAGGTGAAAGCTATGAAAGTGCGTTTCTGTGACCCACTGTAGTCTATCTGTTTCTCTCCTCGGGCCAATCATACTTTCGCTGGCAACATACATGGAGGCAGGTGAACAGCTGCCATACAATACACTACTAGAAATGTAGCATCATGGTGAAATTCCAGTTGTGCGCCCATAAATCGATCCGGGCCAAGTGCCTATCATCCAGGTTGGGAAGCCAGGAAGGCAAGGGACAGGTCAATTACGGGACACATCCGGTGACCTAGGGGGTATAGCGAGAACGCAGAGACGAAGACCGTGGTACAGTACAACGCTATAGCGTGTCAATAGACGATAGCTGTACCGGCTGGCAGGGGACGGGGATGAACGGCTGCACATGGATGGCATGGCACGTGAATTGCTGTGATGGTGAACAGATCCAGAAATTGCCCGGTATACTGTGTCTACAGACAGACATTCCTCCTACGTAGGTTGCAATGCCCTTCCACCCCTTGGCGCAGTTTACCTCCGACATTTCGGTGCACGCGACTGGCCCAGTGAGTGCGATGCAACATGCTCTTTTTTTTTTTTTTTTTTTTTTTTTTTTTTTGGACAGCGTTATATATAGTTAACAGAGCTATCTAAGCTGTTTAGATAGCGGAACTAACTACATATGTACCTAGCAGTGAGTGAAGTAATATCAGCCCTGCTGAAGCGTGCTAGATCCAGTCCAACGATATTGGGCTGGTTGTGGAGGAAAATGACATTCACACACACCCCCTTCTGGGGGGTAGTGTGGGACTCAGATTTGGGCCTGGGTATGGCGGGCGCATATCCACTACCCACTAAAAACCTCCTGTTGTGTCCAGTTCTCGGTTTGTGGGTCTTGTTGTTCATATGCGTCTTTCCAGGTTTCCTTGATGAGTGTTCATCAGTGTTTTGACAGGATACCTGTAGACGCCTGTACAGGCCTGTACAGGCGCTTACAGGCGCCACAAGCATCAAGTTGACAAGCCAAACAGGCTATGTCCAATTTTTCACAAGTTGGTTCCTTTTTTTTTGTGACAAGTGATGACAGGTTCACAAGTTCACAAGTTCACAAGCCGCCACAAGCCATAAAAGCCAAAAAGTAACAAAATCCAAAAACTGTATTAATTTCTAGCTACTGTAGTGTTGAAATAAGAGTATAGTAATAACTATTATGACAAAGATTAACATTCCACCTGGGTCCTGCACCCTCGCCCAGTCTCCCCGCACCCTATCCCTGTCACCGCCAAGGGTTTGGCCGCAACAATAGACCAAGTCGATAGTTGCCTAGTAGTTCTCCACTTGCTGCACTACGATGCAGTAGCCACTCCTATGAGGGGAAAGGAAGGGGAAAGGGGAACGATATGAATTGAGACAGGAGACTCAACTTGCCGTCTTAGGGACGTCAAGGAGTCCTACTTATACTACAGACAAGTACTAATAATAACTATGCCAGCGCATTGCTCCACTATGACTAGGTATCCTAAGAATAACTATTCCACAGTGAGTCATGATCTGGTACAGTAATAGAACACTCCACAATGACTCTTATATCGTACAGTAATAGCACAGCTCCACAGTGACTCACCGCTCCACAATGACTCGTCGACTTTCCACATATGGCCGGTTCCAGAACTTACAGGAGTGTGGTGCACAGCACCACTCCAGGCCGGTTGCAATCCCGGTCTCCCCGCACCCTCACCTGGTCTCCCCACTCCCTCACCCAGTCTCCCCGCACCCTCGCCCAGTCTCCTCACACCCTCGCCCGGTCTCCCCGCACCCCTGCCCAGCCATCCTGCACCCTCGCCCGGTCTCCCTGCACCCTCACCTGGTCATCCTGCACCCGCACCCACACCCGGTCGTCCTGCACCCATGCGTGGCCTCCCTGCACTCTTGCACGGCCTTCATGCACCCGCGTGCAGCCTTCATGTATGCGCATGCAGCCTTCGTGTACGTGCACCCTGCGTGGCCTTCATGCACCCATGCATGGCCTTTGTGCACCTGCGCCTGGCCTCCCTGCAGGGACAGGAGGGCACGGGGCAGTGGATGTGGGCGCGGGTCGGCGGGTGCAGGTCAGTGGGTGTGGGCGTGGGTCGGCGGGTGCAGGTCAGTGGGTGTGGGCGCTGGTCGGCGGGTGTGAGCGCAGCTAGAACAGCTGTGGGCAGGGTGTGCAAACGTGAGCACCAGCCAGAAAAAAAAGAAAACATTACTCACCTAAACTGTTCACAGGCAGGCAGGAGTGGCGGGGGGGGCGCAGAGACTAGCAGGGCGTGGGCAAAAACGTCTGTGCAGGTGAACACAGCCACAGTGTAAATGTGAGGACAAGCCAAAATAAAAAAAGTAAATTACTCACCAGGCTAATCCATCTGCTTGCAGGCAGGGGCTGGGGAGTGTAGGTCGGGGTGGCCAGGCGAATGAGCGCGTGGTGGGGGCTCCAAAGCTGTGAAATAAAAAAGGTTACAGTAACTTGAAATGCGAACGCCGCGTCATGTGCAAACGGACTTGTTCATTTTTATTTTGCTTTTTCGCTTTTTTCCCAACCGCCAAACGACTGCGCCTGGTTCCCTTGCCTACTGATCCACACCCGACCACGCCTGGCCACACCTCTTGTGGTTTTCCTTGTCCTTGCCTGGATGGATTAGGTAAGTCCTTTTTTATTTTATTTTTGCCTGTGCTCACATTTGCACTAGTGTTCGGTGAAAATCCCACGACAAGGCTCTAACAAGTTGCTAACCAGAGGGCCAATAGAGGAGGGGTTTCTAACGGTGTTATTAACAGTTATTAACAGAATATATACAAATATATCAAATTTAACATTATTGGTATATTTCCGTAGATATCGCAGTTTAGACTGCCTTGAATGCCCACACAACAGGTGTATTGGTTGCCTGGCTTACTGTCAAAGGAGTTGGGATGACAGCAGCTGGAAGCAGTGGGGGTTTGAGGGGCTCATCAGATATCACATCACGGAACTCAGGTGCTGAGAAATTGACATCTTCTGCAATGTCGAACCCTTCGCCATTATACACAGAAAGATCCTCCTCAGCACCTTGGTCAGCTGTCTCATTATCATCATCATTACTGTCTGATTCATTGCCCCAGTCATCTCCGATCTCTGTGTCAGAGTCGGGGACATCCTCAGAGCTGAAAATTGTGTTTGCCATGTCTCGGAATTTGACCACAGTTCTTTTGGGTGAGAAAACCTAGGAGGCGAAAGTTAGAACACAGGATATTGTAGTTACAGTAGGGTTGTGCATACTGGTTCCTGATTCTTGAAGTATTGCCGCATTTGTGCAAGGCGGACCAATCTTTTTGCCTTTTGCCGGCTGCGACGAGCATCATTTAGCCATGTAAATACTGATGCTGTGCGCTCATCGTGCATGGAATTTACTGTCATTGAGAAAATGCGGATAGCAATGCACTGCATTGGCCATATGTTAGAAGCCATTGGTAAGTCGGGCAAAAATAAGCATACCGCAAGTACTTTGGCATCTGGGTGGTTTTCAAAGCCTCTCCACCACACAAGGGGGTCATCACCGTCATCAAAAGACCGATTAAATGGCCAGAGCCCCTTAGCGTATATTGCAATTTGGTTGTTCAGCTGGGTGATTGCATCCTGAGGGCTTACGCCCTTAATAGGATGCTCACGATGTTCATACTCAGCCTGCAGAATAAGCATCAGGGCAGTCCCAATGCGGCGTAGCACCTTGTCAGAAGCTGATGTCACACTTGCCCCCATAGTCTTTGTAGTGGGGCGGATAGTCACTGTAGGAACTGCAAGCGGATTGGTATTCCGGAGAAGCTTGGCATCACGGTATCCTATCTGGTAATTAGCAAAGAAGAAATCAACCGCTAAGCATTTCCTTACGTGGAATCAGAAAAAATCCTGTTACAAATATATCTGATGGTGCTTCATTGATCATCTGATTGAACCTCTTGTTACACAGACGTCGGATGTTGGCCATAACACTCAATGGTAGGTTAAGTTTGTCCCTCTTACTGAGGTCATCAATCTCAGCCATAAATGCAACATAGAAAATGAAGACATCAGCAGCAGTCGCATGCGCCGATTCAAGACACTTGATGGATTTTGCAATTGGACCAATCACGAGAAGCAGATCAAGGAGATTGGCCTCATAGTCTCTGGTTGCACGGGTATCAGGCATAAACTTTGTATTAAATTCCTAAAAGACAGAAACAATGTGCACAATGGTCAGTTATCGCATTTTGACTGCATTACTTAAACGTCAAATTTGACCTGGCTTACCGGTACGGTGACATAACCCTGACCCACAATTTCTCGAATGGGTGGCAGACACCTACGCACAGATTCTCCAGACCAGTACATGGTTCCAAATCTGGTTTTGCCAATTGACTGGAGACCACGACCCACATGGAACCGACGTCGAGCCTTTGTGAGGACAGTTGCAGTGTGAGTTGACTTTTTGAAGAATTTGAGAACCCGCTGAGTCACCGCAATGACCTATTCACCTCCTCAGTCAGTTCCCTTTGTCTGTATGGGTGGATCTCACCGGTTTGAAGTGGGGAAGCTTCATGATGTCATTGATCAAGTTACTTCCGTGATGACATGGATCAGGCATGTTAAGAAGCCAAGGAAACTCATCTTGTCCATTTCTTCGACAATTTCTGGTATTTCCTGTGTTGTCAGAGCATATGGAGTTGAAGCGTTGAGGCCCAATGCTGACCATCACCTGATGGGATGTCAGATCATCAAATTAATGATTTACAGTATACGCACTGCTCTGATGACCCCCCACAGATGGTCAGCTGTATGGGATGTATCTGACGCTTCATTCCCTTCAAACAGGTATTCACATCTTAAGGGGGTGATGATATGAATGGTGTCACGCTAGACTGGGCGTGGCGGGTCTGTCTGTTGATGATCTGAGCGCGTCGCTCTCTGAGGTGAGGTTCTAGATAGTCTGGTGGTCTGCGTTGGTTGTATGGGTTCAGGTAATCGTCGAGCTCGATAGCCACGATTGTAACTGGTGTTGTTGATTGGTTGGTACTAAGGACTTGGCCGTCGATTGCGGTTGCCTCCACTTAGTAGTAATTG
>QLOT01001262.1:0-17337 GCA_003313875.1 Russula aff. compacta
AAAATCTAAGTACACGTGATGCGCCAATGTTTCGTTTCTTAGACACATGATGCGCCAACTTGTTGGACTTGTCGGACTTCGAACACATCACGTGATGGGATGCGGAATTACAAGGACTTTCACCCACCTCGCGTGCGTGCGTGACAGTGCCCCAACCCTTATTTATACAACATTTTTACTTTACACTGAATAATTGACTTAGCGAAAAATATGTAAAGTGTGGCTGAGTGTGAAAATGAATATTTCATTATTGTATTTTATGCTAATAAACCACTTATCAAATTGATTTTTCTTGTGTACTTGTGAGCGCGTGACTCGGCCGTGTTCTAGGAACATGGTCTTCGGTTACAACCGAGACGCGGAGTTCAATTCGTCACGTGATTAGATGCGGAATTAGGCCAACTGTTCCCCAATGGGAGGAAGCCCCGGGGCGGACTTGCGGAGCCCAAGTTTCAGGCTCCGCTCGTGAAATCGCGCGCCGCGCGCCGCCCCTCCCAAAGCTGGCCTACTCACGCGTGATCTCTCGCGATCCGGACGTGTCTGGGGCCCAACCGTGACGGATCGTGACCGGAAAGCGAATCGGGGCGACCGAAGCCCCACTTCTCTCACCACTAACTGGCATTTGGAGTACATACTAGCAAATAAAACAAAAAAAAAAGGGAGACGAGGGTCACTTCCACCAGTCCCACCAGTCCGTCGTCTTTTTCGGGTATGGTTGCTTTTCGTCCATACTAATCTAATCGTATTCTTTGCGTAGTGGAAGAGGTCAGCGCCCAAGACTTAGTCTTCGTAAACAGCGCGACGTTTGAGAAAGAATGCAAGGATCTTGCCCGCGAACTCAATCACCCATCTTCCGACGAGTCAAGCGGCGACGAGGGGGATCTTTGGTCTGACTCGGAAGAGGCCGTCTCTTCAGCGACGACCGTAGATTCCGATCCCAACGAGCCTTCCAAGCTCGAGCAGTATCTTTACTACGCCGGAATCCGTGGTGCCAAAGGTCGTGGAGGCCCCAAGCTTATCTGGAGGGACTCTCCCGATACCTTTGTCGAGCCAACCGGGCCCGAGGAATACAAGCGTATCATGAGAGTCATTCCCGTCCAAGACGATCACGGTCTCGCCACTAAGGTCAGCGAGGGAGTTATTCGGTGGGACTTATCTCGAGAACACGTGCGTGGCTTTTTTCCCTCCAAACTTTTGGACTTACATTCGTTCGTTGCAAGATTGTTGGACTATTGAAGCAGCAGAACATCAACATCTCGTCTGTTGACTTTGTCCGATTCACCTGGCTTGACAAGAGGCCATCAACGGCCAGCGGCAGCAACGAGGAAGAGGAGGAGACTCAGCAGGAAGACGACGAAGTCATCGATATCGCCGATTACGGTCAGATTCCACGGATTGCGCCTGTTGAAGATGGTACTCGCGTTGTCAGCAACCCGACCGTGTGGATCGGAGTCACTCCCGAGTCTCTTACCGCAACCGCTGCGAGCGATGTTGCCAAAGGAATCCGCCATTACCTCGATGGACTCGACATCGGGAGGATTGACATTGCTTTCCGGGAGAGCAAGTTCAAGTTTTTGTCTGGGCCAGCTCTCTTCAGCCCGGTTGACGATGGGGACGCTCTGAAGCCGGTCATCGACAATCTTTCCGTCACCCTCAGTCTCTCGATCCAAGGCTTGACGACGGCCATGCAGGGTACTCTTGGGCCCTATTTCCACGCCAACGGAAACCTGTACGCCATAACCGTTCGTCACAACCTCTTCCCTCTCGATGACAACAACGAAGAGTATCGATACAACAGCACGTTCGCTTGCGTCTTGATAATCTAAGAGCTGTCTAACTTACGCCCATTCTTCACAGGCAGCAAGAAGAAGAGGGAGGTGATGGTGATGGGCGACCACGCCTTCACCAACTACAAGGCCTCCATCCAGGCGTACATTGGCACGCTCCTGGACACCACCGTCAGTCTCGAGAAAAGGGTCGAAACGTACGCACGCAAGGTGGAAGAGAAGATCGACCTCGAGAACTCTAAGACCTTGTTGCAGGAGAATGAGGTCGAGCTTTCTAAGACCAAGCGCCACATCGAAGAACTGAAGATGCACTTCTTGGTTATGCACAAGAAATGGAGTCACCGCAAGAACCGTGTCATCGGACACGTCGTCTGGGCCCCCCCCATCCGCACTGGCCAGCAGCCTCACGACTTTACGTGCGACCTTTGCGTAATCCTGCTCAATCAGGACAAGTTCCATAACTTGCTAGGCAACGTTTTGAACTTGGGTGGGGTCATAGTTCTGTCTTATTGACTCGCACTGACCTGAACTTATGTCTTTTTCTCGTGCAGGACCCAAATACGACAAGTCGAAGCTGCTCAGCTTGATCTACGGGCGAGACGATGTCCCTTCCGAGTTCAAGTTCCCGCCTCACGGCCGCTTGAAGCTCAGGGACATGCTCACCGTCGACCAGGTCAAGGCCCCCAACAGCAAGGACTTCACTGGCGATCCCGTTCGCCGAGTCATCAAAGATGGCTTCACCACTGGTTTGACTGTCGGAAGTCTCGGGAAGTTTATGTCCTTTGTTAGAAAGTACTTCCCCACCGGTCACCAGGAGTCCGTCGAGCTGCCCGTCTTCAATCACGAGTCTGAATCGGGCACCTTCTCCAAGGGCGGTGACTCTGGCTCTTTAATCGCCGACATCATGGGAAGGCTCGTCTCGCTCCTTACAGGGGGGTCGAACAAAGGCACAGACGGCTCAGATATCACTTATTCTACTCTCTTCAAATACGTCTGGGACCTCGTGTCCGTCGAGTTCCCTGGAGCCAATCTGTACTTCGACGAACTCGCAGCTGTCTTCCTCAACGTGGCTTAGGTTCGTCTTTTGCCCTGCCTTTGTTCTTGTCATACTCCTAGCTAACGAATTGTACGTCAAGGAATTGGGCCCTGTCTCTCGTCTTTCACTGCTTCCCTCCTCATTTCAACACGTTCTCTACGGCTCTCTTTCTTATTTATTGAATCGGTTTTGGTGCGGATTCGCTTTGACTGTTGGACGGTTGATAAGGTTCGTCTATCATCCACATCTTGTTCTTTTGTCCTTATGGCTGACGATTTCCAAAGCCTGGCCTTTGGCCTCTTCCATAAATCCTGTCCAATTCCACAACTGTCATTTCCTTGTTAGTCTCAAGTCTTGATTTTTTCCCTGCTGGTCGTTCGTACTGTTCAATTGCCATTCAAGTACAGTAGCTCGAAAAAGTAATGCATCATGTGACACATTTCAAAGATTTGGGTGATTCTCAGTGACAACATAAGTAATTCAAGTTCGGTAAATTTCTGAGGCTTCCCACTCCTTCTGGGTTTGAATGCAATGTATATTTTCTAAAAAATATAGTAGTTTGAAGTGTTAGGAGAGTATATACTGTAAATGACATGTTGCAATACTTTTTCATATGGTTAGTCTGAGTGCTATCAATGAGTAGATGAGATGCAAATCTAAAGCAATCAAAAATTAGTCTTTAGTACTTTGTCCAGGCCCCCTTTGCCTTCAATAATGCTTGCACCTGGGCTGGCATACCCTGGAAAAGGGACTCAATATAATCATCCTCAATCCCCTCCCATTCCTCCTGCTGTAACCAGCCTTAGGTAAGCATTCAACTGCTTGTGCTCATGTAAGTTGGGAACTGGCCAGGAGTCTGTGTTTAGACTGTTTGTTCTTGCATGTGCCTGAGGCACTGTACTTTTATTTTTGACTTCACCCCATTCCTGTGCGACCCCTTTTGTTCATTAGGGTCACATGCTCCTTGGGTCCATCTGACCCACTGTCAACTCCTCATCAGCAAGTGTAAATTGACTTAGACTTGCACTTAGATGCACTTAGACGCATGCCTAAGGACAAATAAGGGATAAGTTGTCTAAGGAATTTTTCACTTATATTAAGGACTTTGATCACTTAGTTCATCAGGAAAAGTGTCGGTACTTTTTTTGTGTCTTTTTAAGACCAAAAAGACCAAAAAGACCAAAAAGGATGAAAGACATTGTCTACTTTCAAAGACCATAATAAGAACCAAACTCCTTTCAAAAGACATATTGTCTATTCAAAAGACATACTGTCTATTCAAAAGACATATGTTCCATTCAAAATAATATTTTCTTTTCACAGCTTTTTAGCTTGCCTACCAGCTCACCAGTCCTTCACAAATTATGCAAAATAGAATGATTATTGATTATCTAGTAGTTACAGAAATGCATAACAATAGCAATCAATGTTATTGTACCATATGAATGTGTGCCCAACATGGGCACAGGGTGCGAGCGTGGGTGGGGGTGTTGGCACAGGGTGTGAGCATGGGTGGGGGTGTTGGCACAGGGTGCAAGAGTGGGCAGGGGCATTGGCACAGGGAACGAGTGCAGGCAAAGGGAGTGGGCGCAGGTGTGGGCACAGGGTAGGTGGGCATGGGCACGAGTAGGTTGCAAACGTGAGCACAAGAGTAAAGTAAAAAAAAGTAAGTACTCACAAGAATCATGTGTAGACAGGTGCAGCTGCATTGAGTGCACAGGCAGGTGCAGGCATTTGATGGGAAACTGAGAGCATCCCCAGACACATGCATGAGGACCGGAGGAGAGCAATGTGGGGTGGAAGCTCTGTCAGGGCTGTGGTCAGCTGCCATGTTTGTTGGGGAGGGAAGAGGTAGTTCCAGATGGAATGGATTGAGTGCGTCATCACCTTAAGCACGTGAAGCACAATGGATGTAGGTGGGCGGGCATGGGCGCAGGTGGGTGAACCTGTGCATGTGTCGGGTACTTCACCCTGCTGTAATTTCATATACCATATCATACGAAGGGAAGGGAAAGAGGGGGAGGGAACATACTGGATGGACAGGCATGGAGGTGACAGGCACATGCTCGTACCAATAATCCACCGCAGGCATGCAGAGCCAGCATAAACCCAGGAACAGCCATATGGTACACATGAGCAACATGAAGCTCTCAAACATCTCCACATAGAGCTTACACATTGTATCATCCTCCTGGTGCCTTGCAGCAGTAACGCATGACCCACAGTCCCGGGGCTGTGAAGCAGTACATTGGCACACAGGGTGCGAAGGGAGGGTAGTGCATGGGGGTGGAGTGGGCCTGGGTTGATGTGCTGACCTGCGGTGTGCTAGAGGGTTGGTGTCAGCTCGAGAAACAATGCGAGCGCGTGGGCATTGGTCATTTTGTTCTCCTATGGAAAGAGCAAGTGAATTGAGAGTGCGAGTGTGTGCAGGCATGGGAAGTGCACATTGTGGAGAATTGCAAACATGAGTAAAAACTTAAAGAAAGAATATACCCACTCACCACAGGGCCATCAATGCAAACGAGGCACAGCCAGGCAGGCAGAGGTGGCCAGGCACAGCCAGGTGCGAGTAGGTGTGGAAGTCAAAGCCCATCTTTCCTTGGGCAAGGCAGTGGATGAGCTGTGCGTGAGGGGTCATGAGAAGAGGCAGTCGAGCGTGGGGGGTCAAATGGGAAATCCAAACAAGTCCGTCAACCTGCCATTCAACACCTGTGACAATGGTCATGTGGATGTGACTCCATGTCACATTCGTGTGCACGTTGACCAACTTGTTCTTTTCTTTTTGTCAGCGTTGGTCATAATACAGTACTGTACTGTATGGTGGGTGAATACTGTGAGTGCCCCACTTTTTCCACACCTGACACATTCAGGACTGTTGCCCATCAAAATTGAGTTGGCATCATGACTGTTCTGTGCTTGCCCAGCACAGGTGTGTCACCACTGCAAGCGTCAGTGTTCTTGTCGTTCACATGGGTGAGTATGCACTTTTGCCAGCCCACGTTGCTTGCCCCTGTGAGGCACACTTCACAAACCCCTTGTTTCCAGACATTAACATCCCTGCATGACAATGACAATGACAACCATGTTCCTCTGCTGCCATTGCCAGAAGATGTCCCTTTTGCCTATGATCGTCCTTTGCGCCATCATGGCCAGCCTGCCCCTCTTCCGAAGGCCATCACTCCTCGCCCTCCTCCTCATTGTTGCCATCACCCTCTTTGGCACGACCATGGCTGCCATCCTGCGCTGGGTGCATGCACACCATGCTCAACTTTTATCTGTGGCAGTGGTCTGCCTACCTGCCTGTACCTGTTTGGGCATGTGCATGCCAACTTGCACCATGCCTGGCCACACCCACTGTGTGTGCCCTGCCATGGTGAGTTGTTTTTCCTTCCTTCTTATGCATGTACTCACGTTTATGACCTGCCTGCACCACACACATCAAGGGGAACCCCTTGCTACACTGCCTCCTGGAATTCAAGCTGCCCATGTTGGCTGTGCAACTGCTTCCCACATTCACACCCTATATGAAGACCTTCAAGGTCAACCCAGAGAACTTCCAGCCTGGTGTCACTCAGGACCTCTCCATTGTTGAGGACGTCTGGAGGCTCTGCGTGGATGACAGCATGTGAGGGCCAGACCCAAGCTTGCTGGGCCCTCTGCACTTGCACCCAGCGAGTGGTGGTGGCAGTGGTTTTGATGTGCTTCATGCGCTTAAGGTGATGACCCACACGATCCTTTCCATCCGGACCTACCTCCTCCCTCCCTGACGAACATGGCAGCTGACCACAGCCCCGACAGAGCTTCCACCCTGCATCACTCTCCACCAGTGAGCCACAGAAGCGATGCATCTCTTCAGGCAGTGCAAGCCACGCTGACCTACTTGCGTGCATCCACCACACGGTGCTGGACGTGCTCACCATGCTGTGCAAACTTGAGGAGAGTGTGCACGTTCTGCTGTCTGATGATGCATATGATGCAGGCAGTGATCGCAGCCTCCACTCATGTGTTATGTCGCTGGCCAAGTTGTCCAACGGGCCTTCTGATGTGCCTACTGACACGTCCTTCTACGTCTCTGTCATGTGTGTGGGTGGTCGGCATGAGTTGATCCTTGTCTGGTCTGATGAGGAAGATGATTTCAATGTCAATATGAAGGGTGAGTGCTTGCCGCACAAGCGGTAGGACGAATGGCTGGTGGACGTTTGCTTGGCAAGCTTAGCTGATGCGGTGGTGGAGCGTGATGGGGGCTGTGGGCTGTTGTGCGAGGGAGGGGGTTGAGATGTCTCATGCTAATAGATTGCGTCTCCTTTTCGTACTCAACTGAGGTGCTGCGTGGTATGACGGTGCACGAGCTGGAGGCCCAGGAATCTTTGAGGTTCAGCACCATGGCCTGGATTGCGTTGGTAGCTTGAACAGAGGTGCCCTTCACAGCTCACCTTGTTGGTCAGGGTGGCTGTCAGTGGTAGAGTGTGAGATGATGCTTGCCAGGTTGGTGGTGGTTGGTTGGTCATGTAGTAATGTACTAATCCTACTTACAGTGACACTATGTGTGAGCTGCAGTTGGCATGGGCTGTATATGCCTTGCATTGTGTTGCGTTGTGATGATTAGCTATTTCTGCAGTGGACCTAATAAAAAAGTGAATTTTGTTTGTACCATTGTTTTGATGGAAAAGGTTATGTGCAATGATGACATGGGGGAGAGAAGCACCAGTTTCAAAAAAGTCAATAAAAAGTTGCCATGTATTTCAAAAGTCATTTTATGCCTAAACAAAGTCAAAATAGTAGGGAGTAAAAGCAGAAGTCATATAATAAAAGAAAAAGTACTAAAAGTACAAAGAAAGCCCACTTTGAAAAGACAAAGTATGAAAAGACCAAAAAAGACATTTTCAAAAAGACAAAGTACCGACACTTTTCCTGATGTTATCACTTATCCCTTGTGTAACCATCACTTATGATTATACAATCACTTAGTATTTTAACGTCCTACTTAATTTGTCCTTGGGCTTGTACAGGCTACTCTGTAAGGATGGCTTAAAGCAAGAATAAGTGAGGAATAAGTTGTCATTCAAGTGCACCAAGTGTTGATTAAGCCAAAACATAAGAATTTTAAGCCGTGACTAAATCAATTTATTTGCTTCATAAGTGCAGCCAAGCCACAGAATAAGACTATGATAAGCTCTTGTTAAGACACTGAATAAGAAGACAAAATGCATGAATTCCCCATAAATGATCTGTACAGTGGGTTAGAACAATGTGTTCTGGTAGTCAACATGAGGCAAGGGTGTGGCAACAGATGAGAGCATCTATGAAGATGGCAACAGGTGGAGATAAACAATGAGATGATTCAAGGTGAGCTGGAGGTACAACAGAATGGACATGGCATGTACAGGAAGACAAAATTAAGATAATGAAAAAGTCCTCTGGAAAAAGACATTAGCTAACTTCAAGGCATGCTGTGCAAACACATACATTCCTCATCATCTGAAACAGGGATGTATACCAAGTTCGCCCATTCATCCTCATTGACCTCCATCAATGTATCCTCACCCTCTAGTGGTCCTTTCGGTGACATGTTTGATAGCTCCTTTGCTTGTGCAGAAATCCTGGTGAAAACACCATGCAGGAGACTCTGGATGGACTTAATGTAAGCTTGGGTCTTCTTGCCCCATGCATGATTGCTGAACATTGTGTCTTGGAGGTCACTGGTGGATACTAGATCGTAGCTCTTCTTTTTTGCTCGTGCCACAATCTCCATAGTAATACCCCCATATGCCCAAAGTGAGAGTGCATGTTCAAGCTAAGAATGAATTATTGGACTGACCATTTGAGATAAGCATTGTTACTCACTGCTGCTGCACACAGACCTCCCACACCTACTGGATCAGCAGAAGCATAACCTAGGCAACTGACCCTCCTCATGCCTCGAATGATGTTGAAGTGGGGGGCAAGAACTTTCAAATACATCTCACTCCTGAATAAGCCCTTTTTTGCCTGGCAGCAATTCCAGTTAAAATACCAAAAGATGCACAGGATCACATACATATGGGTCAACAAACAAAAATGCTTGACCCTGAATCATGTCCTTTGTGAACTGGCAATGACTTTCCTTTGAAAAGAAAATTGTCTCATTCTCGCTCTCAGACATGATGGATACAAGGAGACTGAGTGCAGTGGAGCTGATTGCAGCTCGCCAAGTGTCACTAAGACATTGTGAGGCCTAGGGGATATGTATATGAACAGTATTTGTCAACATCAGTGACAAGAGCACATACCATGTGAAAGATGGGACAGTTTGAAACTTCAAGTTTATAGGGAACACTCCCCTCATAGATGGCATCCCAGATAATTTTTATCATGTCACAGAGCATGGTGGGAACAATAGCCCATACTTTGGCCAAACTTGCTGCCCATGCAAAAAGCATGGTGAGAAACAATTTATGTCATTGATCATTGTCCCGGCAACCCTCAGGAAGATCATTAACAGTAAAGTTCTTTTTCCCTTCCTGCTTTCTGTCGCCTCCCCTTTTGCCTTTGATTTGCACAACCTTGACATTAGAGATGGACTTCATAAGACCCTTGACCAGACATGTGAGCCTTGATAATCAAAACAGAGAACTGAGTACTTCACTGGTCAAACACTGCCCATTTTTCAGAGGGCTATTCATGGCCACTTGTTGTTCTGGGCCAGTGACTTCATCTAGATCAGTGATGCCACCTGTAACCTCATCAATATACAACATATCTTTGCTCTTCGATGGATGAATGGACCTTGATGAGTGGACCACTTGCAAATGGGTGGGCCCAACAGGTGCAACTTGCTTGGCCAATGGTGTGCCACCAGACACTACTGCCGCCCAGTCTTGAATATTGCTGGCTTTCTTTGAACTGCCATAAAAATACCATGTCAGGTCAAGAAAAAAAATGTAAGGGGGAATACGTTTCAAGTATCACCACACACTTATCACGAATCTGAGGCAGGTCACTCCTGCTAAGGGCCTGCGACAGTTCTTGCTTCCTTTTCTCCACTGCTTCCCTTATGCTTCCTTTTGCCCATTTTCAACTCTGCATGTTGACCTTGTATCAACATAATCAGTTGGGTGCTTTATAACCAACCACTTATGTCAGTGGGGGCTGCTTCTTTCCCCTTGTTCCTCTTCCTTGGTCTGGAGTCATCATCCATGCTCAGGCCCATCACCTCAGTAGTCTTGCTTGAACGAGCAACAATGTCCCCATATCACTGGCATCATTGTCTTGCTTGTCAGCATTAGTCTCTACCTCACCAGAACTATCCACTTGTTCCATTCCTAGCAACTGTGAATAGCTTGATGAGTGGCAAAGCCAATGTGTGTTGTCCAGCTTTGGGGTTGCCTTATACTCTGTATCCTGGCTGATTGAGAGCTCAAGAGCTGCAATGTGGTTGATCTTTTCCTCTTCCTGGGCAGTGGCTGCCATCTTCCTCACCATTTCCTGCTCATCGTCTTTCTTCTTCTGGGTGGTAGTACAACGTACTTGATTATATGCTTTGTGGGCCCATCCAGGATGGGCATTTGCCTTGGCAGCTCTGTGCTGTGGTCAAGATTGTAGACCTGGAGTCGGTGTTGCCAGACTTGCCTCAAACACTGTCCTCCTCGGCAATGGGCCTGAGGTGGTGGGGGGCTTGGGATTGGGATGAGAGATGGCATCAGGTGTTGGCACCCTCTTCCTCTTAGCTGCCACCTTGGTGCTGGAGGTTGGTTTGCCAGATCCAGTAGCTTTGGGCATTGTAAGCAGTTGTGCAGTGAGGTTGCAAGAATCAGGGAGTGCAGGGTAAAAATTCAACATGTGCATGTGTCCATTTGGACTTGGAAAACACAGTGTTTTTGTTGTTTGGTAACCGTTAGTGCACTAGTGCTTGCTTCCTGAACTTGTGACTCATACTGTATGATCTGCTCTTGCTCAAATCTACTTTCATGAGTGTTGGCCTGGGTTAAAGCAGCTCACCAGCTGAGCCAAGCATTCAGTTGAACAGCTCACCATTTCTAAATATCTATATGGACATGCCACTCTATTGGCAGGCACTGTCACGCTAGACTGGGCGTGGTGGGTCTGTCTTCTGATGATCTGAGCGCGTCGCTTTCGTTGGTGGGGTTCTAGAGGATCTGGTGGTCTGCGTTGGTTCTCTGGGTTCAGGTAATCGTCGAGCTCGATAGCCACGATTGAAGCTGATGTTGTTGATTGGTTGGTACTATGGACTTGGCCATCTGTTGCGGTTGCCTCCACTTAGTAATAGTTGTGCTTTCTAGAACGATGTTGATGGCTAGGTCTTGAATAAACAGTCACGGGCGCAACTCACGTGAATGCTGTTTATGGATAGAGGTTGCCCCTCCTCTTGACAGGGATCTATACGCCGATAGAAGTTGATGGGTGCAAGAGCAAAATGGCAAACACTGCTCGTTGCGAACTGCGCGGGGTGAAGCGTGGATGATCGCCTAGTGATCTAATTAATACCACGTGCTGCTATCTGTCGCAGCTTCTCTGTAATGTCAACAGTCCTGGCTTTAAAGGTACACTGAAGACAAGGTCGCATGGAGGCTTCAAGTCCAAGAGGATCTCCTTGCTCGGATGGGGCTTAGAATTAACGCAGGTGAATTCTAAGCGGAGTTGATGTCAGAATGACAATAAGTTCCTAATAAGGAACTGGGGTTTCTGGATGTAGCAGTGAGGAGTCGTGTTGGCTCCAAGTCGCTTTAGAAGACTCTTTCAAAGGCTTTGAAAAAGCTCAAGGGGAAAGGGGGATTTTGGTGGTTCAAGCTTTCTAAGATTCACTCAATTATTACAGTGAACAATGTCTTGTATTGTACAAGAGACCAAGCTTAAAGCTTGAGTCTCGCTTTAAGGGAGCCTTATATACTAGAGTACTACTGTGGCTGTACATATGCCGCTCTGTGACGTGTCAGAGTGGCGGGACATGTCAGAGCGGCAAGGTGCCGTGCTGAAACGCTTGGTGCTAGGTATGTAGTAAGCCTCTATGAGTAAGTACTATGAAATGAGTCAGCAGAATTAGGTAACGAGTCAGCAGAATTATGAAATGCATATTAGTAGCTGTAGATTAGTAAGGAGCCGAAGGGACATGAGTCTGAGGCGAGGCAGTCCAAGCGTAATAGAGATATAGTAATGTAAGGAGGGGGTGAGGTGGAGGTGGCTTGGTGCCGGAGCGTGGGAAAGTAGGTTACCATAAAAGGATGATGTAAGCAGAACCAGTCCGGAGAAAATAATAGTACTGGTACAAGTCCACAACAGGCACACATGTGACAGTCAGGATTATCCACTGTCCGGATCTTGTGTACTCTATATGGATACCCCTGATCAAAACCTGTATTTATAACACAGCCTGTATGTACTTTACAAAGATGTGTGCAGGATGACCTTCAGAATCAGAGTTTGTTGGAGCAATAGCCAAAGCAGCATGAGCACAGCAAGAGAATTTACATCATAAGAGTTAGGGTCACTTCAACATCATTGTCCCAGTGTCACAACAAGATGATCAGTGCAAACCATATCCAAGCCAAGGACAAGAGTCGAAGGATGTGTCCGAGTCCAACGCCATCCTATAGGTCATAGAGCACATTCCAGTTATCACCCCCTACAGAGTCCTTAGAGGCGGTCAACTATAGACAAGAGAATTTTGAGAGCTTGCTGCCTGAGCTACCATTAGCCTCATAGTGTGCTGAGATGGGATGATGTCTAGTGTGGCGAGGAAAACTATGTGCGATAGAGCAAGAAATAAGAGATCTTGGAGCTTGCCTGCTGCAGCTCTGCAACTTTAGGAAGGTATACAGTTACAATGGAGAGTGTGTCCACTGCGGAGCACTGGCAAGGCTTGAGAGCACCAAACTCGGTTGCAGTCTGTTCACAGGCAGGAATGGGAACTGAATGACTGTGGAGGAATGTTATTGATCAGCGATGGCCTGTAGTATAAGAAGAGAAATAACCAAATAAAAAGGGGTGGGGATGACAAAAGATGCACACTATTTGTACCTAGATTGACTGGCCAGCAAGCCAATGTAAGCAGCCAAGGATGGGGTGGATGACAGCTTTGACAGCTTGAGATGATGTGCCCTTGGCATACAAAATCCCACTGGCCTGTACTATGACAAAAAAGAAAAAAGCTCAGTGCATCGGGAAGGCACAAAGGAAATACCTAGGAGCATGAAAAAAAAGAACATGAATAACAAAAACAAAAACAAAAAAAGTCAGAACAATGAAAAAGAGAAAGCAGGACGATGAAAAAAGGCAGAATGATGGCGAAAAAAAGGGCAGCATGATGAAAAAAGGCAGAACAATGGTGAGTAAAACAGCAGAATGAAAAAAAGGGAGAATGATGGGGGAAAAGGCAGAAAATAAAGAACGACAGAAGCAAAAAAGCAGGTTGACAAAAAAAAAGCAGAATGGCAGTGAAAAAAGGCAGAAAAATGAAAAGAAAACATGCAGATCATCAAAACAAGATGAAACGATGACCAAGGAATCAAGAAATAGTAAAATGCACAAGTTCCACAGCCCACACCATTCCCTCCCATTCCTAATCTTCCCTCTCTATTGAAAACAAGAGCCAAATTTTACTGACTTGGCAACCTGCCTCATTGTTAATGGTTTGTCCCCAGGTAATATTTATGGTGCCCAAGGACACTAAAGCTCATTCAATGCCCCTAAAGTTGGGAGCCTTGGATCCAGAATCTCAACTGAGTGCATATTAATTGATTATGGAAATGACACACCATCCATATGGCCAGCAATATGACCAAAAATATGATGATAGTGATGACCAGTTGCATGGTTGATAGAGTGTGATGATGGTGGGTTGTAAAGGTATAGAGAGGAAGTGAACATGCAGATGCAGCAAATTTGAGTGACGGACTTGTGATGGATTTTTCAAGTCGTCCAAGGTGATGGCCAAACACATGATGCTATGCAACTGCCCATGGCTCACCTTGCATCTTGCAGTTCTGGTTCCTCGCTAAGGGTCGACTTGATGGAAATTATGGTTGTGAACCTTGGAGAAATGGATGAGGGGTGAGCAACTCCCTTGTCATGCTTACCTCCAAAGTCAATTATGTTCCGCGAATGCAACTGAACCAGAGCAAAGGCAGACATGGTGTCTCAGTTTGAAGAGACCATTGCCTGCAAGGAGGTGGATGAGAACATTGAGGGTCGGAGAGATAGGCTCAAACCTGCACCAGTGACACTCCTTCCTTTCAGAGAGAACCAGACGAAGCACTGATCCAAAGATGTATGTGAGGATTTGAAGCCAAAGTGGTCAAGGTGGCAAAGTGGCAAAAAGAAGAAAAGATTGGCACTTGGGCTTGGCCTACCTTATCTCAGTTTGTCCCATTTTGGTTGCGGTTGTGCCATCATTTTAACGATTATGGCTACCCCAAAGCAAAGGCCTCTGGATCACAATGTGCATGTGACCGTACTTTCCATCCCACATCAGAAATCCCATTGGGACCACTACCAGAAGGGAACCCATTGCCCAGCATTGTCCAAACCATGTCACCGCCAAGGGTTTGACAGCAACAAAAGACTATAGCTAAGTCTCTGCTGTGACTTAGAAGACAGATAGAGTAGTTTGGGTTCCCGCTTGCAGTGTTGCAACACTGTAGCCACCCCTTAGAAGAGAGAGAATAGAGAGTAAAGTCACTGTGATTGACAGGAGACTCAACTTGCCGGTAAAAGGTAGCTAAGAGTCTCTACTTATAGAGGAGAGGGATCCTAGGACCCAAAGGGGTAACAGTACTCTGTATGGTAGGGAGAAGCTAGGATGCAAACTGGGAACAAGGGAGACACCAAGAAGAGAACAATGGGTGCATCTAAAAGGAGTTGACAGTGGGTCATAAGGACCCAAGAGGCATGTGATCCCAGCGAACAATAAGGGACCACACAGGAATGGGGTGCACACCAAAAAATAAAAGTACAGTGCCTCAGGCACACACAGACACAAACAATCTAATACTAGACTCCTGGCCGGTTCGACAACTTACAGGGGCACAAGCAGTTGAATGCTTACCCCAGGCCGGTTACAAACCATGTCAATGACTACCCAAACCCAGACTGCTACTCACACAGCGACCGCTACATCCACCCAGCCAGCACAAGTGAATCTAACTACCAAGGAGCGCATAAGGCAGGGCATGCGCCAAGCCCTGAGAAAAGGACCCCCTGGAGGAAGCCCAGGAGGAGGCCCAGGCAGCCCAGGAGGACCTGGAGGACCAGGTGGTCCAGGGCAAGCCGCTGCCCCTCAGCAACCAATCCCACTGGCCCCAGATGTCAAGGCCATGGGACAGCTGCCACAAATATTCAATGGAGATTGGTCCAAAGCAGACGACTTCATAGAAGAAGTCAAAGCATACCTATGGGTCAACCATGGAGTGGCCGGATACGACTCCCCGTTCAAGAAGGTCGCCTTTACCCTCACACTTATCAAAGGTGAAGAAGTGGCCCAATGGACTAGGGACATGGGCACATGGCTAGATGGCTTGAACATGCCTGGGGATAACATCCCCGACCTATGGAACCAATTCTTAGACGAGTTCCAGGAGCAATTCCAGGACTCTCAAGCATCCCAGAAAGCCAGAAACGACCTACTTGGTTGCAAACTCAAAGATTACAGATTCGACGAGTACATCTCTCAGTTTGAAAGCCTTCTCAGGAAGGCACAATACACAGTAGGAAACCATGAAACCTACATCATGTTCCTCAGAGGGCTACCAATGCACCTCCTGGACAAGACGCTATCGCCACCAACCCCTCTCACATATGAAGAAGCAAAGGAGAGGGTTAAATCCCTCTGCCAGTTGCAGTCCCTCATGGATGGCATAAGAAAACAGTTATCAACAGGGGGAGCATTTAGAACTGGCCTCCCTGCGCCAAGGCAAGCCCAAGGTGGAGGGTTCAACAGTCAATGGAGACCCCCGCCGCGACCCCAGTACAACTCCTCAAACGCACCATACTCCATGAGGAACACCCCAGTCCCCATGGACCTCAGCAGGGGATGCGCTCCCACTAATTGGAGAGGAAGGGGCAGAGGAGGGAACTGGCGACAAGGGCAGAGAAGCCAGGGGAATGTAATGGGCTTTGGCAATGCCAATGCCTGTTTTAATTGCGGCATTGTGGGGCACTTTGCCAGAAACTGCCCCAGCAAGCCTAAGCAAGCCTTCCAAAACACGAGGTGGAATGGCAAAAACCAAGCCCACCTTATCAACCTTGATGAAGACCAAGAGATGCAAGATGTCGAAGAAGACTTGGTGGCCACTGTATGGGCCCACCTCCAGAAGATGACAGTAGAGGACCAGCAACATCTGGCAAAGGAGATGGGAATGTCCGAGGATTTTCCCACTGCCTGATTAGGTTGGCACTACTCAGGCGGATCAATAGTGACGACGTGTACATGTCAAATAGAAAATCAATGACAGTTCGCTTCTATGTACGATCAATCGCGAAAAGAGCCAAAGCACTAGCATTAGTGGACTCGGGAGCCACTGAAAATTTCATGAATCTGTCCTATGCAAGGTGGCTGAAGCTGCCTATCAAACAACTAGCCAAGCCAAGGCCACTATACAATGTCGATGGGACAGAAAACAAAAGCGGGTCACTTCGATACTACACTGACTTGCAAGTCCAAACAGGGGGGCAGAAGACAAAACACAGATTCTTCTTGTCAGACCTAGGAGAACACAAAGCCATCCTAGGGTACCCATGATTTGCCGCCACTCAGCCAAGAATCAACTGGAAGAGGGGGTGGATCGATATGAGCCACCTCCCCATCATCCTCTTGGCACCAAATGCAGCCAAAGCACGATACACCCCAAGGACAAAGAATACACCGCGACCCATAAGCAGACAGCTACCACAATACTTCCTGGGAAGAATCACCATCAGCACTGCAGAAGGAACAGAGAGAGTAAAGGTACCAGGAGAATACCAGAGACACTCGAAAGTATTCAGTGAGGAGGAGTCCCAGAGACTTCCCCAATACATGGTCTGGGACCATGCCATCGAGCTGTTGCCAGGAGCACCAGCCTCACTACTGGGGTGACTACTGCCTCTCACACAACTAGAAAAGGAGGAGGTCCACAAATTCGTCAAAGACCATCTAAAAAGGGGGACCATCCGTATTTCGAAATCTCCCTATGCAGCCAATTTCTTCTTTGTGAAGAAAAAAGACGGCAAGCTAAGGCCAGTGCAAGATTACAGACCCCTCAATAAATGGACAAAAAGGAACAGGAATGTCTCGCCTCTGATCCCACAGGTGATCGACCAACTGAGTGGATGCACCCTTTTCACCAAGTTCGACATGCGATGGGGGTACAACAACATCTGGATCAAGGAAGGGGACGAATGGAAGGCAGCATTTCTAACCCCAGAAGGCCTCTTCGAGCCCACAGTAATGTTCTTTGGCCTAACCAACTCACTGGCGACATTCCAAATGATGATGAACACAATCTTCAGGCCGGAGGTGGGAGAAGGATGGCTCTCAGTATA
>QLOT01001264.1:0-12620 GCA_003313875.1 Russula aff. compacta
ACATAGGTGACATCTGGGATCTTCTGGGTCACAACAGTGACAGGAATGTTCAAAGTGACATGACATAATCTTCATTTTCTTTTTGGCATTTACGTGACAGTCACGAGATGTGTATGCGTGAGATGGCGTATGAACTTTGTGTCACAGCCTCAGTCATTGCCCATGGCCTGAACAATGGCCAAATTTGGGGGTGTTGAAGTACTACCTGTTGAAATCAAGCTCCCACGGATTGTCTTGATTCCACATTATTTCAATCTTTATTAATGATATATTGTGATAAGGACAATATAAATAGCTTGTATCTATGAACTGTGAAGGTTTGCCCATTTCCAATTGGCAAATACATTATTTTTGCAACCAGCCTGGAGTGGTGCTGTGCACCGCGCTCCTGTAAGTTCTGGAACTGGCCATATGTGGAAAGTCGATGAGTCATTGTGGATCGGTGAGTCACTGTGGAGCTGTGCTATTATTGTACGATATAAGAGTCATTGTGGAGTGTTCTATTACTGTACTGGATCATGACTCACTGTGGAGTAGTTATTCTTAGGATACCTAGTCATAGTGGAGCAATGTGCTGGCATAGTTATTATTAGTACTTGTCTTGTAGTATAAGTAGGACTCCTTGACATCCCTAAGACGGCAAGTTGAGTCTCCTGTCTCAATTCATATCGTTCCCCTCTCCCCTTTCCCCTTCCCCTCAAAGGAGTGGCTACTGCATCGTAGTGCAGCAAGTGGTAACTCCTACTCTACCAGTCATCTAAGTCGCTGTGAGACTTAGCTCAACCACTTGAAGAACTACTAGGCAACTACCAACTTAGTCTATTGTTGCGGCCAAACCCTTGGCGGTGACATTAGACTCAACTTTGTTCAAAACGGCTAGCAGCAGCCAGAAGAAAGCCTACAGAGCAACTATCCTTGCATCAGAAGAAGTGGGTATAACAAGACCCAATACCCTCGTAGCAGTCCTAGGCACCACACATCCAAAGAATAGAAGAGGACACACTATCGCACTAGTGTGCAAAGACAGCAACAAGAAGATCGAATCAAGCCTCAGACAAGTGTGCCTGTATCAAGGACGGTGGACAGCAGTCCAGTGGGATTCCTTGAACCAGTGGTACGAAACCACAGAACAACTCAACACATTGCACAAGTACGACTCTACCAGCCAAGAAGGCGACAGCGATATTTCCAACCAAGGCTCTGAGGATGAAGACGAACCAGAGGAACTGTCACCGGTCGATACCGTGACCTTAGCAAAGTCGGAGGTAACAAGTTTGAACACTTGCAAGTCCCACTTGCGAGGTGAGATAAACAAGCCACGAATCTCCCCCTGGGGTGACTAGGTCACAAACGCTGTATTCTCCTAGACGAGGAGGCGTACAGAGAGGACAGGACAGGAGACTCGACTTAGAGAGTCTCTAGCCCAGCGCCTAATGCGCTTATATATCCGTGGCCATATGGGCCGGTAGTCCGAACTATGGTACAGTAATGTGACAGTAGTAAGCGTATAGTAATCAGGAACAATAAGAGAGAACAATCAGTAAGTGACTAGACTGCTCACAAAGCAGAAGTCCTAATCCAGTGCACTGACTAAAGCGCTGACTGATGCTGAGAGATACTAAAGGGCTTCCAAAGCTCTTACTCATCGCCTCTGACTAACCGTTAGTCATGCACAGTCATCCTGCTTACTCCAGGGCTCTGTCTTCGTCATCCTGCTCCTAGGGCATCCTAGAAGCCATAGTCCATGTGGTATCGCGTGCGCCGGACCGTGACCGCATAGCCGGTCCGCGTGTGCCGAATCCTAGAGAGAACATCCATCGTCTATACTTACCGATCCCCAACGTCTCGTCTGCCCTCTGGAAGCTCACCAGCCCCTTCATTGGGCTCTAACCTCAACTCCTGATGTCCCCACGGTTCACGTAGCCCAGTGGCTAGCTGCGCTGTGACATCACCCTCCTCCTAGATGGAAACCACACCGCGGTTGAGAGCATCCACGAGGGATGCGGCGCGTTGCTCCAGGCTTTTGAGTTGGTTGTCCTTCTCCACAATTTCTTCAGCCACAGTGTCGAGGGCAGTGAAGCGCACACTGCCACAGTAGACCGCCTCGACGGGGCCGCACAGAGTGGGGTAGAGGTGTGGGATCCCTTTGTGTGCGACAATGCATTCGTGACCGTGTGCACAAATGCGCCAGGGGTCGAAGTCGCTGTCGACGTTGTGCTGCTCGTGGAACTCTTTGACGATCTGTTGCTGCAGATCGGAGCGGTGTTAGCGGTGGTTGGAGCAGTAGGGGTGGCTAGTGGTGGTGGAGGTGAAGGGACTCGCAGGCTTGAATTGGGGCATGACTTAGCTAGTGGAACTTTAGAGATTTTGGTGGTAGTGGCAGTAACGTTCGTGGCAGAAGTAAGAGTGTTGAAGGGTGTGTGTGTGTGTGATGTGGGGCTTGCAACGATGTGAGAGGGGGCGTGTGAGGTCCTTGCTCGGACAGGAGCAGGGCTTGAAGTCGTGGAACTTGTGGGACGTATAGGGGGCTGGGCGAAGGAGAGACTGGAGGGAGAATTTCTTGGGAGAAGGCATGAGGACTTAGCTGGTCGCTCTCCTTTTACACTTCCTCTCATGCTTCCGTGGCAAGCTCCCTTCGTTCGAGGCATAGATCATTTTGTAGGACATGCAATACTGCCTATGCCCATGGATTTGCTCAAGGCTTCCCCAGACGCAGCAGATGCCCCATGGGCAGATGTTCCTTGGGTCCCAGTAATGACCCGCGCCGTCGACTCTGTGCTGCCAGAACTTGTCAATGAATGTGGGGGACGACATAGGAACTTAGCAATGGTGGCACATATGCTTGTAGGCGGGTGAGGTCAGGTACTGGTGTCTCCTAGAGGGTATTTGCGGTGATATGCCTTTACTAAGGCATTGGCAAAGACCTGGTCAGCAGGTTCCCATGTATTGTCAGCCGCTGAGTAACCCTTCCAGCGGATAAGGTATTGGAGCTTTTTCTGCCATCCGTGGAAGCGATGACTGATGACCTGCTCCACTTCATACTCCTCTTGATCCTCGACCATCTCCGGTGGCGGTCATTGATAGTTCTTCCCATGCTCAGAAGTTTCTTTGTAAGGCGTCAGTAAGGAGGCATGGAACACCGGGTGGATGGTCCACGCGGCTGGCAACTCGAGCTTGTAGGCAACTGGGGAGATTTGTTTGAGGATTCTGAAGGGACCATGTCGTTTAGGGGCAAGTTTGGCCAATTGGTATGGGAGCGTGAGGAATTTAGCTTCGAGCCAAACCTGTTCTCCCTCCGTGTACTGCGCCGGAGGCGTCTCTCGTGGTGTTCGGTTGAGGGCTTGTACTGCTGCGCTCCTGTGTTCTTTGAGGAGCATCTGTCTGTCTTCTGCTGTCGCGTTGTTTGTTTCTGGGGTGATTGCTTCTGCTGCTGTCGGTATGTATCCCAGTAATACTTCGTGAGGACTCAGCTTTGTGGTGGCATCTGGCCATTTATTATGCACGAAGGACGCAATGGGGAGCCATTCATCCCAATTGTCCTGCCTTGCCGCTGTATAGAGACGCAAGTATTGTTCCACCCACTGATTCTTGCGCTCTGAGAGTCCATCTGTTTGAGGGTGGAAGGCCATGCTAATGTTTCGACTGATTTTTAACTTGGTGGTGAGGGCGGTGGCAAAGTGTGAGGTGAAGCGTGGGTCCCTGTCGGAAATCATCCTTGAAGGCACTCCGAACCACGGGAAGATGTGTTGAAGGTATAACTTAGCTATGCCTTCGCTGGTGATTGTTGTGTTGCACGGGATGAACAGTGCTGCTCATGAACATCCTTGGTCAACTATGGTTAGTATTGCGTCTTTTCCATTGGATGTGGGGAGTTGGGTGATCAGATCCATCGCAATAGTGTTGAAGGGGCGTTCGCTGGGGTCCCCTGGGATGCGGTAGAGCGATACTTTTGCCTTTGAGGTGCGTATCTTGTTTTGCTGGCATGCGGCACATCCTCTAACATAACGCTCGATCCAGGCGTTCATGCTTGGCCACCAGTAGTGCCAAGAGACTAGGGTGATTGTATTGTCCCTTCCTGGGTGCCCTGCTATTGGTGAGTCGTGATATTGAGCTAGAATATCGCGCCTCAGCTGTGTGTCCATGGGCACTGCCCACTTGTTGTCCTTCACATATCCCTCCGGTATCTTCCTCACTCCTTTTGTGTCGCACCATTCTTCCATTTTGCTGTGACTTTTCCCTTGTGCTTTCCATACTTGATTGACGATGGTGCTCGGCGTAGCGATGGTTGTTTTGACAAATAGTTCAGGGGGAATGAGTGTTACCGCTTTATTATCATGTTCCCCTTTGTCTACACCTGGTGGTCGTGACAGCATGTCTGGGGCAGTATGGATTTTGCCGGGAACATGCTTGAAGATAAGGTTGAAGTCTTGAAGGTCTGAGAACCATCGTGCGACACGTCTGTTAACCTTCCTGGGTGTCTTCCAGTGAAGGAGGTTAGCATGGTCGGTGAGGATGGTGATGGGGATTTCCATAGCTGCAAGGTGTGCTCTGTACTTCATGAGCGGCATATAAACTCCTAGGAACTCTCTTTCATAGATGTCATAGTTGTGTTGAGTTGGAGTGAAGGTGGCAGAGTAGTACGCGATGGGACAGAGCATTGGTTTGTGAGTGCGGGGATTGATTTCTCCCTCTTGCAAGAGTACGGCTCCCATGCCGTATGCCGAGGCGTCTGTGGCAAGGAAGAAGGCCTTGGTGTAGTCGGGTTGTCGTAAGATGGGGCGGCTGCACATGAGTGTCTTGAGGTGTTCAAAGGCGTCGTGGCACTCTTCTGTCCATTTGAAGGTTGCGCTTTTCTTTGTCAGTTGTATGAGCGGTCGTGCAATATTGGAGTAATTTTGGACAAAGTATCTGTAGAACCCGGTGAAGCCTAGGAAGGCGCGCACGTCAGTGATGTTCTGTGGTGGTTGCCAATCCGCAACGCCCTTTAGCTTAGCTGGGTCCATTTGTACTGTGCCATCCTCTAGTACAACCCCCAAGAATTCGATCTTGCGTTGTTCAAAGGCACACTTCTCTGGCTTGAGGTATAGATCGTGTTGTCGTAGCTTCTCCAGTATGCAGTGGATGCATTCCTCGTGGAACTCCGGGTCATTTCTGGTGGCAATCAGTATGTCGTCTATGTAGACGACCAGCCATCCTTCTGCCATTTCTTGGGCAAATATTGCGTTCATCATGGTTTGAAACATTGCTGGGGAGTTTGTCAGTCTGAAGAACATTACTGTAGGTTCAAACAGCCCTTGATTAGTGATAAACGCAGCTTTCCATTCATCTCCTTGTTTGATACGAATGTTATTGTATCCCCATCATACGTCGAATTTCATGAAGAGTTTTGTGCCTTGTACTTTCGCTATGAGTTCGGGGATGAGTGGTAGCGGATATCAATTCTTGATCGTCCACTCATTGAGACGTCTGTAGTCTTGTACCGGTCGTAACTTGCTGTCCTTCTTCTTGATGAAAAAGAAGGGTGCTGCATAGGGGCTTTTTGATGGGCGGATATATCCTTTCGCCTGTTGCTCTTTTACGAAATCGAGGAGTGCTTTTTGCTCGTCTTGGGTGAGTTGATATATTTTCCCTGGGATTGTCGTGGGGGCATCGGGTTTCAATTCAATCACATGATCCCAGATCCTAGTATCTGGGAAGCGCTGCGCTGCTTCCTCACTGAAGACATGGGAGTGACGTTTGTACTTATCTGGTACTTCATTACTCCCTTTTTGCGATCCGGCCTGTTCTGCCAGCTTTGAGGCTAACATTTGCTTCTTGTTCGTGACTGGGCTTTCTCCTGTCATTTGTACTTTTGCAATGTACAACGAGCTGTTTGATGGCACATATGAATGGCGTACAGTTCGTCTTCCTGCTGGAGTAACCTCACACACGCCGATCTTCATTTTCTCCTTGCTTAATGCTCGAAGGATGAGGGGTAGTTGTTCGGTGTTGATCCAGCCTTTTGCCCAGTCGATGTTTGGTTGTGTGGCAGCGAACCAGGGATACCCTAGTATCATCTTTTGTTCGCCTAGATTAGTGTAGAAGAAACGTAACTTCGTCCTTTGCTGCCCCGTTTGCATTTCTAAGTCTGTATAGTGGCTGATACTCCCATTCTTGTTAAGTGTGCCATCCACATTATATACTGGCCGTGGTTCTTTCAATCGCTTGGCCGGGAGCTTCAGCTGTTGCACGTAGTCTTCATGGATGAAGTTCTCCATTGTGCCTGAGTCCAACAGTGTGATAACTTCGTCTCTTTTGTAGGAGAGATGGACGAAGATACGCAGCTGCATAGACTTTCGGATTGACAGATAGATGCCCTCTGTGTCGCTTCTCTTTCTCCACGCAGATCGAATCATTGCATCGTACGGCGCTTGGTGCGCTTTGCACAAATGGGTGAGCACCGCATCGCGGTCTTCGATTGTTAGGTTTTCCAGCTGGTTACATAAATCGTCAAGTGACGGGGTTGTCCCTACACTTGTGTTCGACCCTTCTCCTTGGAGTTCCTGTGGTGTTACAAGCGTAGATTCGCTTTTCTCTGAAGGTGACGTGCATGTACTATGGGCGTCATCGAACAGATATCCTTCTTCCTCCATCGGTTGTTCCTGCGATGGGGTCATCTTCTTCTGCCATTGTCTGGCTCTCTTCTGGCGCTTCCGTTCTTCTTTTGTAAGGATTCGAGGTTGGGCTTCATTTTTTCGTGACAGAATGAGCACGTCTTGGGGGGTTCCTTTTACATTAGTCCACATTGTGCCATTCCTTTTGCACAGTTGTTGGAGGATTTTGCCTGTCCCAGTGATCCAGATGGCTCTGTCTTTGGCTGCCTCGTAGGTCTGAAATCCGGTTGGCATCCTTGCTTGCACGCTTTGAGCAAGTCCTTCAATGAAGTGTTCCACACGTTCTACTCCCTTCAGAGGTCGTTTGCCAGCATCATAAGTTTTCTTGAAGTTGGTAATGTACTCATCAATGAAGGGCCATTTCATTTCTACGCTGACATTGCTCTGCCATCTTCCTTTCAGCATGAACTGTTCAAAGAAGGCCTGTACAAAGGCTTCACCCATGTGTGGGTCCTCACGGTCTTGCTTCTCCAGCCAGTCCAACTGCTGGTCAACCCATTCATCTACAGCTCCGCCTCTGATGTAGGCGAGTGTAAGGGCAGCCCTCGAGACAGGAGAGGCCAGTGCTGGTTCATCATCGTGAGCCGTAAAGTATGCTGCACATTGATAGATGAAATTCTCAGCTTCAGAGGGGCTCCCCTCGAATATTTTTGGCATCTTTACTACTTCTTCTTTCTCTGGCGAGGTTTCTGTCTGCCATTGTTGTTCCTTCCTCAATTCTTTGGCCTCCTGTTTGAGGACTTCCTGTCGCATGTATTGTAGTACCATAGATGGTAGCATCGTGTCTTCCCAGTCTCTTGGGGAGTCGTGGATGGATAAGAAGTCGAGTCTAATGTCACTGGTCGATACTGTGACCTTAGCAAAGTTGGAGGTAACAAGTTTGAACACTCGCAAGTTCCACTTGTGAGGTGAGATAAACAAGCCACGAATCTCCCCCTGGGGTGACTAGGTCACAAACGCTGTATTCTCCTAGACGAGGAGGCGTACAGAGAGGACAGGACAGGAGACTCGACTTAGAGAGTCTCTAGCCCAGCGCCTAATGCGCTTATATACCCGCGGCCTTATGGGCCGGTAGTCCGAACTATGGTACAGTAATGTGACAGTAGTAAGCGTATAGTAATCAGGAACAATAAGAGAGAACAATCAGTAAGCGACTAGACTGCTCACAAAGCAGAAGTCCTAATCCAGTGCACTGACTAAAGCGCTGACTGATGCTGAGAGATACTAAAGGGCTTCCAAAGCTCTTACTCATCACCTCTGACTAACCGTTAGTCATGCACAGTCATCCTGCTTACTCCAGGGCTCTGTCTTCGTCATCCTGCTCCTAGGGCATCCTAGAAGCCATAGTCCATGTGGTATCGCGTGCGCCGGACCGTGACCACATAGCTGGTCCGTGCGTGCCGAATCCTAGAGAGAATGTCCATCATCTATACTTACCGATCCCCAACGTCTCGTCTGCCCTCTGGAAGCTCACCAGCCCCTTCATTGGGCTCTAACCTCGACTTCTGATGTCCCCGCGGTTCATGTAGCCCAGTGGCTAGCCGCACCATGACAGGAACCAGAGCAAGAAATCGACACTCAGATCAGACAAGCACCCATCAACCCAGAAGTCAAGAACAGCCCCCTAACACCACTATTCCACACACTGTCCCCAATAACCGAAGAACCAACCATGACGACCCAAACCCAGACAATGACAGCAGTCACATCGTCGACTCCAATCTCAGTCCATATCCCATCCGCGTTCGGAGGATCAGGAGGACAAGGCGCAGACAGAGCACAACGCATTACCGAAAGACTCCAGCAGGCCCTCAGACGTATAGGACCCCCTGGAGGAGGTGGTTCTGGCCCAGGAGGCCCTGGTGGACCACCAGGAGGAGGACAGCCAGCTGGTGGTCCTCCAGCAGCCGGACAACAACCAATACCAGTCGCAGCGGAGGTCAAGGCCATGGGAGGATTACCCCAGATATTCTATGGCGACTGTTCCAAGGCAGACGACTTCATTGAAGAAGTCAAAGGATATCTACGCCTCAATTCCGATGTGGCCGGATACAACTCCCCTTACAAGAAAGTCGCATTCACCCTCACCCTCATCAAAGGCGAAGAACCAGCCCAATGGGTTAGAGACATGGGAGCTTGGCTCGATGCACTCGACCCAGTGGCGGATAACATTGAAGCACTATGGGATCAGTTCCTAGTGGAATTCAGAGAACAATTCCAGGACACCCAAGCCCCTCAACGCGCCAGGATCAAGCTTGAAAATTGCAAGATGAGGAACAATGACTATGATGCCTATGTAGCCGAATTTGAAGGACTGGCCCGAAAAGCTGACTACACCCAAGGCAACCAGGAGACATTCAATATGTTCCTCAAAGGACTGCCAGAATCTATCCTGCGGGACACCCTCAAACCCCCTTTCCCTATGGACTACCAATCCCTCAAAGAACGAGTCAAACACCTAGCCCAAGGGAAGTCCCTAATTGAAGGGATATTAAGGCATCAAGGATACCAAGGAGGAGGCAACACCTATCAGCGGCTCAATAACCCTATCAGACGACCCTTCTTCACCAGACCTGGAAACTACCAAGGAGGACAAGCAAGCCGACCAGTCTACAACTCTTCCACTGCACCCCCATCCATGAATAACGTCCCGGTCCCAATGGACATAGGAAGAGGCCGTGCCCCTACCAATTGGCGCAATAGAAACCAAGGCAATTGGAGACAAAGACCACAGACAAACAACCAGAACCTCCAAGGCCGAGTAGCCCAGGGAGCAGGAAATAATGCCTGCTTTACCTGTGGCAAGATAGGACATTTCGTGCGCAACTGCCCACAAAGAGACACCACCAAGAAACGCGTCAACTATATGGACTTCGACCCAGAAGAAGAAGAAGACCTACCAGGCCCAGCAATGAACGACACTGTAGCCACAGTGCGTGCACACCTGGAAAGGATGTCAATGGCAGAGAAAGAATGCCTTGCCCATGAGATGGGCGTAGCTGAGAATTTTCCCACTGCCTGATCAGAGCGGCACTGATTAGGCGAAGTAACAGTGACAATGTGTACATATCTGCCTGGAAATCGATGACTGTTCGATTCTATGCACATTCCATCACGAAAAGAGCCGACGGAATAGCCCTCATCGACTCAGGGGCTACAGAGAACTTCATGAACATGCAATATGTGAAATGGCTTCGACTACCCATCAAGCAACTGGAGAAACCTAGACCACTATACAATGTCGACGGGACAGAAAACAAAAGCGGCAGTCTCAAGTACTACACGGACCTGGAAATCCAGACAGGAACCCAACGCACCAAACATCGATTCTTCCTTTCAGACCTAGGGGAACACAAGGCGATACTAGGCTACCCCTGGTTTGCTGCTACCCAACCAAAGATTGACTGGAAACAAGGATGGATTGACACCACCCAACTGCCAATTGTTCTAAGGGCCCCTAATGCACACAAGGCCCGATTCATCCCCAGAACGAAGAACGTCCCCCGACCACTCTCCAGGGATCAATACTTCATTGGGAAAGTCACACTTAATACCCCAGAAACCACCGATGTCCCAAAAGTCCCAGAAGAATACCAAAGGCATGCCAAGGTGTTCAGTGAACAAGAATCCCAACGACTCCCACAGTACACAATATGGGACCATGCTATCGAACTCCTACACGGTGCACCTTCCACACTACCAGGACGACTCTACCCCCTTACCCAAGAGGAGAAACTGGAAGCTCACAAGTTTGTACAGGAGCACCTGTCCAGAGGTACTATCTGGAACTCCAAATCCCCTTATGCGGCCAGTTTCTTCTTTGTCAAAAAGAAGGACAGCAAATTGCGACCAGTACAGGATTATCGACCTATCAACAAATGGACCAAACGAAACCGCAATGTCTCTCCCCTCATTCCCCAAGTAATCGACCGGCTTAGTGGGTGCACACTCTTCACTAAGTTCGATGTCCGATGGGGGTACAATAATGTTCGCATCAAGAAGGGTGACGAATGGAAAGCCGCCTTCCTCACTCTAGAAGGACTATTCGAACCCACGGTTATGTTCTTTGGCCTTACCAACTCTCCTGCTACCTTCCAAATGATGATGAACACCATCTTTCGAAACAATGTGGGCCAAGGATGGTTTTCTGTCTATATGGACGACCTGGCCATCCACACAGCTCGATACCCCCATGAAACGGAGGCCCAACACATACAATGACACCGGAACTACGTACACAGTATACTCGACAAATTGGAACAAAACGACCTCTACCTCAAACCGGAAAAATGCGAATTTGAACAAAAGGAGATTGAATATCTTGGCATGATCGTGGGCAACAACCAACTGAAGATGCACCCAAAGAAGCTCCAGGGCGTCGCCGATTGGACCCCCCCTAGGACCCCTACCGATGTCTGCAAGTTCCTAGGCTTCACTGGCTACTACTGCTATTTTGTTCCCAACTACTCTGCTATCGCCCGGCCTCTCCTGGACTTGACCAAGAAAGCTGCTGTCTGGCACTGGACACCTGCCCATCAACAAGCTTTTGAGGAACTCAAAACTCACATGTGCAGCAGCCCAGTCCTCAACCAACCGGACTTCAACAAACGCTTTGTGCTTCAGGTTGACGCCTCTGCTTACGGCGTGGGCACCGTACTCTCACAGGAGGGAGAACACACCACCCCTACACTAGCTAAATGGCACAAACCAGTCCTCCACCCCATCGCCTATTACTCAGCCACTTTCACACCCACTGAATGAAACTATGACATCTATGAGCAGGAGTTACTGGCAATAATGAAGGCTCTAGCTCACTGGCGACATTACTTGGGATGGACCAAGGTGCCCTTTATCATCTGCACCGATCATGCCAACCTGCAGTACTGGAAGTCCCCAAGGAACCTAAACCGACGAACAGCCAGGTGGCATGCAGATCTACAAGAATACGACTACGAACTGGAGTACATACCTGGGAAAACTAACACCACTGCTGATGCGTTATCCCAGCCCCCAGGAGTGGACCAAGGAGCAGAAGACAATAAAGATATCGTCCTGATACCCCCACACCGAATACGAGCCACCACCACTACCCAAGGGCAAACCATCATGCCAAATGTCAAGGAGGTCAAGCGAGCAATTGTAAGCAAGGCTCATGATACACCTACGGCAGGACACCCTGGAAGAGACGAGACACTGCGAAAGGTGCAACAAACCCACTGGTGGCCAGGAATGAAGACTTGGATCGCAGACTATATCAAAGGATGCGCAGTATGCCAACAAACGAAGATAATCACCCATCAGAAACGAACCCCTTTATATTGCATCCCCACAATGGAACACACCCTACCATTCAGAACGGTGGCAATGGACTTGATCACCGGACTTCCCCCACATAGAGGAACTGACGCCATCCTCACCATCGTAGACCACGGATGCTCAAGAGCAGCGGTGTTCCTGCCATGCTCCACAACCATAACTGGTCTAGGGATTGCTCAGCTATACCTGGATAATATTTATCGATGGTTCGGACTCCCCACTAGGGTCATCAGTGACAGAGATCCTCGGTTCACATCCCACTTCGGCCGAGCACTCACAAAGAAATTGGGAATCGCACAAAACCTATCCACTGCCTTCCATCCCCAAATGGACGGGTTGACGGAGCGAAAGAACCAATGGGTGGAGCAATACCTTCGAACGGTGACAGCAATGCACCCTGAAGATTGGATGCAATGGATCACAATGGCCACAGCAGTGCACAATAACCGGATCAACGCCACCACAGGACTATTGCCCAATCAAATCCTGTTGGAATATGAACCTATCCTTGCTCCACAAAGCGTCGCTCCCTCAGATAATGAAACGGCAGAAAAGAGAGTGGAGCGAATGATGGAAGCAAGACAGGAAGCAGTACATGTTATGGACTGGTACCTGTACTATTATTTTCTCCGGACTGGTTCTGCTTACATC
>QLOT01001266.1:0-17444 GCA_003313875.1 Russula aff. compacta
ATACCAGTCTCCTTCCCTCCTCTGCAGTCCCCTTGGTCCTCTGTGACTCAAGGGCCCTTCCAAGTGTCATAAAATAACATGTAGTGCCCTGATTAGGCACACAATAGAGCACATGACTCATACTCACATATGACTCACCACTTATGACTAGGACAATAGTACTTATCAGATACTATTAGTAGTGGTACTACTATGTTACACAGTGATGGTCACATCACTATCTTTTTGTGTATATATACCCCACCTAGATAGCAGCAATCCTCAGCAAGTTCTACTGTAGATCTCTCTATGTAGCTAGTACTAAGAGTCTATCACCACAGGTGAGCATAGCCATGATTGCTGCACAGGTCTACCTGTGCATCACCTAATACATTGGAAAGCACCCGGAAAGGTCAATAGATGTGTAGCAAGGTGGTTCACAGAGTTACAAGACTATAATATCATCTTTAATTTAAAAACATACTAGGAAAGATCCACACCACCCTGGATATGCTTTCTAGACCACCAGGAGTAGATGAAGGACTAATGGATAATGCAGATCTCATACTTCTCCCTTCATTGATGTTCATCTTTAACACCACAACCCAACCACTTATGCTCCCTGAACAGGTCAAGGCAGCACAGAAAGCTCACAAATTGGAACTAGAACACTGGTATGACTGTTGAAATTGAGCTTGCATGCTCACTGTATTTTTGTGCTTATTTTGACACCATACTCATTATTCTCCATTCCTTTGTGACAGTACCTACAATTAGTGTCACTGCCAAGGGTTTGGCCACAACAATAGACCAAGTCGATAATTGCCTAGTAGTTCTTTAAGTGGTTGAGCTAAGCCTCACAGTGACTTAGAAGACTGATAGAGTAGGAGTTACCGCTTGCTGCACTACAATGCAGTAGCCACTCCTTTGAAGCAGAGGGGAAAGGGAAAGGGGAACGATATGAATTGAGACAGGAGACTCAACTTTCCATCTCAAGGATGTCAAGGAGCCTTTACTTATACTACAAGACAAGTACTAAGAATAACTATGCCAGTGCATTACTCCACTATGACTAGGTATCCTAAGAATAAATACTCCACAGTGAGTCATGATCCGGTACAGTAATAGAACACTCCACAATGACTCTTGTATTGTACAATAATAGCACAACTCCACAGTGACTCACTGCTCCACAATGACTCGTCGACTTGCTCATATGGCCGGTTCTAGAACTTACAGGAGCGCAGTGCACAGCACCACTCCAGGCCGGTTGCAATTAGGGTAGTTTATATACCTACTTCTGGGACATGCATGCATTTGCCCACTCCCACTGGCAATCCAATTGTTTTTCCCTCACACACACCCCTGTTTTTCCAACAGTGACATCCAAGGAGTCTGCAAACTCCCCAAAGGATATGTTCAGGGATGGAGATTAGCAGTATCAGCAGGGTTAAAGCTAAAACACAAGATCCTCTATCAATTTCACAACTCACCAACCACAGGGCATCCAGGAAGGGATAATACAATCACTCTAGTATCCCAACATTACTGGTGGCCAAGAATGAATGCCTAGATAGATTAGAACAATATGATGCAGGATGCATTCAATGTCAACAAAACAAAATATAAACCACTAAAAAGAGAACATCAATCTATTATATCCCTGAAGACCCTATGAAACAACCATTCCACACCATGGCTCTCAATCTCATCACCCAATTACTAAAAGCCAATGGACAAGACACCATTCTCACAATTGTCAACCAAGGATGCTCCAGAGCAGCACTCTTCATTCCCTGCAAAATGACTGACCATCACAGGAGAAGGAGTGGCTCAGCTATACTTCCAACACCTCTTTCTATAGTTTGGAGTACCTGCTAAGATCATCTCTGATAGAGAGACCCTCACTTCACATCCAACTTTGTCAAGGCTCTTACAACAAACTCCAGATTGAGTGAAACATTGGCATGATGCACAGGTAAAACTGTAGGTTGTATCAGACATGGCTTCGCTGGTGTAGTAGGCTGGGGTTTGGGAATTGGTGGATGGGTAGAAGGCACTGCTGGGTGCCTTGGTGCGAATTGTTTACTTGGTAAAGAAGGAGTTGGTGTGCAGAACCAGGAACTGAAGGGTAGGTCTGGATCCTCATCAAATGGGTTGTCTTGAAGGTGACTTGGTTGTGCAGGTGGTGTGGGAAGAGTAATTTGTGGAGGATGAGCAGCCTTACATGTAGGGTACGTTTTATCAAACAGTGCTTGCACAGCTGTAAAGATGATATTCTTACTTGAGTGCATGAAGTGATGGCCTTTAATGCCTTCAGCTGGTCCCAAATATACCATTAGCTCCAACTTGGGGCTAAGTTTATTGGTGCACATGTCATGGGAAAGGTGTATGTATGCACCACATCCAAAGACTTTCAAGTGAGAGACATCAGGTTGTTCTCCATTAATCAACTCATAGGGAGTCTTCCATGAGCGATGTTTCAGGAGGAGTCAGGTATGCAAGCCAAGTGGCACAAAGCCTCTTTTTTGTTCATTATAGTGCACATGAAGTGCTCTGTGTGACTGTTTTGTTGGGGGATATGTGGTATGCTTTGCAGTATTTTAATGCCATCATCCTTCAGTGTGCATATAAATGCCTTAAAACAATTCCTTGTGTTTGTTAAAAACCAGTACAGTACGACACCTAACCAGTGGATGTCTGATGCAGGAGGTGAGTACAAAAGTGACATATTTATATGCACATTAAAGGATAATGACATTAAAATACTGCAAAGCATACCACATATCCCCCAGCAAAACGGATGTGCAGAGTGCTTTATGCACACTATAATGGACAAAGGAGAGGCTTTGCACCATATGCTTGCATACCTGACTCCTGGTGGGAATTCTCAGTGGAATATGCTCTCCATGTTTATAACAGGACACCCTTGAAACGTCACTCATGGAAGGCTCCCTATGAGTTAATTAATGGAGAACAACCAGATGTCTCTCACTTGAAAGTCTTTGGATGTGGTGCATATGTACACCTTTCCCAAGACGTGTGCACCAATAAACTTAGCCCCAAGTCAGAGCTAATGGTATTTTGGGACCAGCTGAAGGCATCAAAGGCCATTGCTTCATGTGGTCAAGTAAGAATATCATCTTTACAGCTGCACAAGCACTGTTTGATGAGACATTATTCCCTAAGTGTAAGGACTGCTCATCCTCCACAAATTACTCGCATGCGTGAACCAACACTTCCTGCACCTCCTGCACAACCAAGTCACCTTCAAGATGACCCATATGATGAGGATCCAGACCTACCCTTTGGTTTCTGGTTCCACACACCAACTCCTAGTTTACCAAGTAAACAATCCACACCAAGGCACCCACCAGTGCCTCCTACCCATCCACCAATTCCCAAACCCCAGCCTATCACACTGATAAAGCCACGTCTACTACAACCTATGCCAGTGAGGGCTGTGCCTCGTCCTCCATCACCTCCAGCTGCTGAGGAGCAGTTCCATGACTTTCCAAGTCAAGGAGATGATGAAGAAGAGCTTCTATATGAAGATGTTGACCCATCTATGGAGACCAGCGTTATGTCACCTCTGTGGAGACCCACATCAGTCCCTCCAGACTTAGAAGAGATCCCTGAGGGTCAAGAGGATGAAGAAATTGATGATGAGGGTATTACACAAACATTGGAGGATATTGTGGATCAGTTGTGACAATGCACTCCACAAACCTTACATTGTGAGCTATCTCCACAGCCTTAATAACCTAGGATGCCTCCATGGCCTCACAGATCATCACCATTGAGGAGATTACTAACACTGCCACAGCCACCAGCAGCTCCTAGGTGATCAAATTGTGAAAGCCCACACTCCACTTTGTCCTGGTAATGTCTATGGGGAATCTAGGCACCCCATGGATATTGTTAGAGACATACAGACTCAAAGGACATGCAGACAGTCAGTTAGACTTCCTCATGAGGGTTCTCTGTGGGACCTTGAGGATTCCCAACATGGCTTAAGTTGCCCATCCTATCCAGCTACATCTGAGTCTGAAGGCAAAGTGAGCAATGCATTATTATCCACCTATGTGGAGCAAGGGGGAGTTGAAATTCAGAATCTACTGCTATCCAAGGTGGTACCACCTGATTCTGAGTCATCTAACACACATGATGTGTCCTTAAATACAGTTCATCCAAACTATAGAGAATGGTCCTTTAAAGACATCTTGCACATGCTTACCATGCAACAGAAGGAATGGAAATATGCATGCCAGCAGGAGCTTGACTCACTCTGTGCACATGGTGTTTACCAACTTGTAAATCCTCTGAATGGAAGGAAAATAATCAAAAACAGATGGGTCTTTGACATCAAGTCTGACAGATGGAAACATTCTCAACTTATAGCCAAGGGCTTCTCTCAGATTGAAGGCAATGACTTCACTGACATCTTCTCACCTGTCATACAGTTTGAGATGGTGCACCTCATCCTTGTGCTAGCAGCACTAGAGAATTGGTTTATGAGTGGCATAGATGTCAAGACTGCCTTTCTCTATGGAAAGCTAGATGAAGAGCTTTACATGGAACAACCAGAAGGTTTTAAAGTCAAAGGACAAGAGCACAAAGTCCTAAAACTATTGCATGCCACATATGGACTAAAACAAGCTGCTTTACAATGGTGGAAAGTGCTAGATAAATCCATGGCAGAGCTAGGCTTCAAGCACCTCTATTCAAATGCAGGCATCTTTGCTCACTTTGGTAGAGATCAGCATATAGAGGTCATTGCAGTTTGTCTATGTAGATAACAGCATATTTATGGGACCTAACTAGTCCACTGTTCTGGCTGCTAAAGGCACTTTTATGAACATGTGGGAATGTCAAGACATAGGAGAAGTAAAAGAATTCTTCTACATGCACATCTGCCATCTGAAGTCCTCCATTATCATTGATCAGACAGACTATCTAAAAAAGGTGCTATAGTGATTTGAAATGGAGAATGCCAAGAGTGCTTGCTCCTACACCCTTACCCATGGGCTACATTCCTACTCCTAATAAAGATCCAGTGAATGAGGTCATCTGACAAAAATTCCAACAAGTGATAGGATCACTCTTATATTTAATGCTTGGGACTCACCCAGACATAGCATTTGCAGTCACTAAACTATCACAACATACTGCCAATCCCTCTCCTGACCACCTGCAGAAAGCGCTGTATATCTTTCACTACTTGCAAGGGACTAAAGACTATACTCTTACCTATACGCATAAGATAGATGGAGGTATTTGTGCCTATGTGGACACAGATTGGGCAAGTGACTCACACACCCACTGTTCCACTACTGGCTTCATTACATTGTTAGCTGGTGGCATTGTGTTCTGGAATACACCTGCACAGAAAACTGTTGCGATGTCTTCCACTGAAGCAGAGTACATGTTGCTCTCAGATGGATACAGACAACTTGTGTGGACTCGATCTCGCCTAGATCAGTCATGTCATACCGGTCCGCGAGCGCAGATTTGATCCGCGTGATCTCCTTGATCTTATTGCCAAGCAACATGATATCATCGACATAGAGGATTATAATGACTAGACCCTCCCCTTCTTGGCGAAGATATACGTATATGCCCGCATTGGAGTGCGTGTGCGTGAAGCTGAGCTCAATGAGAACTCCATGGAATAACAGATTCTATGCGTGCGAGGCTTGCTTAAGACCATAGATCGCCTTGATCAGAAGGCAAACTTTGGTCGGGTGGTCAGGATTGATGAAACCTTCGGGTTGCTCCATAAAGATCTCCTCGTCCAGTGTGCCATTGAGGAACGCTGACTTGACGTCCATCTGGTGGATCTCCCAATCCTCTAGCGCGGCCAACGCTAGTAGTAGTTGCAAGGACTCAAATCTGGCAACTGGAGAGAAGGTTTCATCATAGTCTATACCCTGTATTTGTGTGAACCCTTTTGCTACCAACCGCGTGCGAAAGCGTCCATTTGCTTTGGGCTTGAATACCCATTTAGACTTGACGGCCTTATGGCCCGGCGGCAAGTCGACGAGCTTCCACGTTCCATTTTTGGCAAGCGCATCCATTTCATATTGACACGTGCGCTGCCATTCATCGGCTAAGTCCGATCGCATCGCTTCCTTGTAGGTAAGTGAATCTTGATATTCAGCAGCTGCCAAAAGTGCCGAGTGCCCAAGTCGTCCAGTTACGGGATTGTGTTCTGTGTTATTGGGCCCAAAGTACTTAGGATTCTTCGGTGGATTATCCCAGAGGCGACAACCCTCCTCGACCGGAGGAGGTCCTGCTGGGGGCCTGAACGAGGGACCCGGCAGTGAGGAGTGCGGGCGCATCGGAGGATCTCTCCGGATGCACGTGGCGCGAGGGCAGGCAGGGGGCGAGGATGCTGATGGATGGGAAGGAGGAGTGTGGAAGACTGTGCTATCGCGAGTTAGTGGAATGGAGGGATTCGGGGGTGTGCGCGGTAGTTTGGGGCTGACGCGTGGAGGTGTCGGACTGCCCTGAGAAGGTGCGGGACCATCCGGTTCACGCGAGGGGATAGGGACTGTGACCAGTCCAACAAGGACCAAGGGTTGTGGAGGCGGAGCGTGCGGTGCAGCGCTCGCCTTCGCTGGAAAGGAGCTCTCGTCGAATGTCACGTTGCAAGACAAGACGATCGCCTGGGTATCTGAATTCCATAGCCGGTAACCCTTTGAACCCAGCGCATACCTGACAAGTGTCATCTCGATCGACCGGGGATCAAGTTTCTGATGGTTGTCCTCAGGCACATGCACATATGCCTTACATCCGAAGACGCAAAAGTAGGAGACGTCCGGAACATGTCTGGCACTTCATAGCTTGTGTGGGGTCCGCCACCCAAGAACGTGTGTGGGAGTCCGATTGTACGTATGCACTGCAGCATCCGCTGCGAACTCCCAGAAGCCGAGGGACAAGCCAGCGCTGTGTAGCATAGAGCATGCTTTGTCTAAGATAGTGCGATTCCATCGCTTGGCTACACCGTTCTGTTGTGGTGATCCTGGCATCATTAATCTGTGCTCAATTCCCTTATCTTTCAAGATAGATTGCAAGGCGCTGGATAGGTATTCCCCTCCGCAATCAGAGTGCAGCGCAAGCAGGCGCTTGGAAGTCTGATTCTCGGCCCAAGCCAAGAAAGTTTTGAACGCTGCCGTGCACTGATCTTTGGATTTGAGGAAATAGACTACCCCAAACCAGGAGTAATCATCGATAAATGTTGCAATATACAGTGCGCCCTGAATTGATCTTGTCTGCATCGGCCCAGCTAGATCACTATGTACGATCTGTAACCGCCGGTCCAAGCGCTTGGCCGAAGCCAAGAAGGGTAATTGAGACTGCTTCCCCAGCTCACAACCGGAGCATGGCGATCGATCGTGATCGGTCGAAGCGTCTATAGATATTCCTTTTATGGAATCATGATGCCGCACAAGGGCGTTGTGAAACATATGCCCCATGCGCTGATGCCAGATCTCCAAGGGTATGGACGCGCCTGTGAGCGCGTGCAGGGCGGGCTCGGAGACATCGAACCAGAACAGGTTGTGCTCGAGGTAGCCCTGTGTGACTTTCCATCCATGGATGAAAATATCAAAGCCGGTCCCCTCAAAGATGACTTTGCCGCCCTTCCAGAGGACCATGCTTACTGAGAAATAGTGCAATTCCGCATCCAGGACGTGCATAACATCTTGTAAGGTAAGCCGGACATTCCGGTTCCCTCCGGTGGGGTAAGTAACCACCAATCTGGAGCCGATCTGTTTTAATACAGTGTGACCACCGAGGCTAACGCTGCCTTTGGCCAGGGTCCATGGCGCGAAGTCCAGATGATAAGGACTGATGTGATGCGTGGCTCTGGAGTCCACCATCCACCGGGACCGCACCGCTGCGTAAAGGGAAACCTGTATTTCATTATCGCTATCCTGATCCGACGCTTCGGTAATGGTAGCGGTACTCGGGACTATGTGTGCGTTGACTGCTTTACTAGTTGTCTGCGCTTTCTCCGCTTTCTCCTTCACTTCCACATCCTTTTTCTTCTTTTGGCATTCGTTAGCTTTGTGCCCAGCTTTCTGACAATAAAAGCATTTATATTTGGGCTTATCGCTCTTGTTTTTGCCTGAAGAAGTGACTTTATTGAGGGACGCGGAAGGCCTGGACAGACGACTTTCCTCATTCAGAAGTTGTTCCTGGATGGTCTGTGGGGAAAGATCCGTCGGAGTGCCGGTCGCCAAGATAGTTGAGGCAATGGCCGAGTACGAATCGGGTAACGCCTTGATCAGTATGAAACTGAATTGTAGATCGGTAATCTGCATATTATTGTTTTGGAGGGTAACGTGGGCATCGTTGAGCTTTTGCAGCTGTGGGAGTAAGGGCGTGCCTTTGTCTAGCGCGGTGCCTGTTAGGGCAACCCATGTATTGAACGCAGACATAGATCCGCTGCCTCTGTAGATCCGCTTGAGTTCATCCCACTTGATCTTGCAAGTAGGGAAGCGGCTATCATCAGAGACGCAGGTCCATACATCCTTCTGCGTTTACATTTCAAATACTCCAATAAGCATTTGTCCTGTAGCGTCCCAAGTGGCTGCTTCGGTGGCATCGGCAGGAGCAGTGGATACTGTAAGATGATCCCGGAGGCCATTCATCTGGAGCAGTGCTATCATGCGTGAGGACCAGACGGCCCAGTTAGATCCATTAAGGATCTCCATCGTAGCTGCAGGGGGGAATGAGATTGAGGGTGTCATTGTGTTATCTATTAGATCGCTTCGGATCTATGCGACGATTTCTAGATCTGGGTAGAGGAGCAGTCAGACCCAGGATCGAAGATCTAGCCGAACCCCTGGCGTATCAACTGTACTCCCTGAATCTGATAGATCCAGTCCCCCGGGCTGCGCGCGTGATGATACTGTGGACTATCCGTAAACTGGCTAGCGCACCGCAGTTGTGATGAGCCCAAGTGCTCAAGGGAGTGACTACCCCTGGCCTTGTTCTAGACCCAAGAACTGCGCCCCACGAGGGAGTCGACAGCCAACTGTTCAGTGTGCAAATAGTCCCCGGGGCCTCCCACCCGGTTTCCTATCATGGCAGTAAGGCTGCATCCGGCTCGTCCGCGCTTGGCACGCGTCCGTTTCCCCAGGCTATATTATATGTATCATAGATATATTCACGTGCGGGCCGAGAGAATACTCGCAAGTGCTTCAGTGCCGCCGCGCTCCCTTGCACCGCTCGTGGGAAACCCTGCGAGGGGTCCAGTCTATGCCAATCCGGCGGCTCCAGCAGGCTGCAGAAGTGAGGTTTTTGGACGCAAGTGGAACAGAGGCTCACCTTGTTGGAGTAGTTTATTTGCATGATTTAATTGGTCAAGGGAACTTGTGTGAGATCTTCTTCTTTGGATTTAGGGCTGGGGCGCAGGGCCCATAACCTGATGAAGCGCAGCGAGATTCTAAGATAAGATGACACTAAATAGATAGCGTTCAGATGTGGGGACACAATCTAGGATTATGTATTTACCTAAATAGATAGCGCTAGTACACACGCGTCAGTATCGGTAGATAGCAATACAATAAGGAATACTCACTTCAGATGTGGGGACACAATCTGAAGTGTTACTATCGTAAGAAGCATCCTTAAGTACAGTAAAACTAGGGTAAGGAGCGTGCAATATAGGGCATAAGGCCCAGCATAGTAGGGAGCGTTATCGTATATGAGATGTCTCTAATCATTAATCTATATTACGCATATCGTAGCAATTCATAAGATCGATCGTGGAGTCCGATCATGCTAAGTGAGGCGATCGAGGCCGATTGCCTAAATCAGTCAGATGCGTGGATACGCGCTCCAACGCCGAATTGGGCATACCGATGCCAACCTGGTAAGCACCGGTCTGCCTCAAGCCCTGATCCAGCTCAACATAATAGTCTACTTAATGAGCTTCACATTGATTTGTTGCCTATACTATAATGTGGTGACAATCAAGGATCCATCTTTATGGCTCAAAACCCAGTAATGGAAAAGTGCAGTAAACACATTGATGTGTGCTTCCATTATATTTGTGAGGTTATTGCCTCAGCGAAGGTTGAGCTTTACTTCATTGATGGACAAGAGAACACAGTGGATATGTTCACAAAGAACTTAGGACACATTAAGTTCCAGTACCATTGAAGTTACTTAGGACTTGAGTTCTACAGCTCACCTGTAAGCAATGCTTAGATGTGCAATAACTCCACAGCATTAAGTGAGGGGGAGTGTCAAAGTAGAGGCACTGTAGCACCCAAATTACAGTAGGTGCACAATAGAGCATGTGACTCACACTCACGTATGACTTACTACTTATGACTAGGACAATAGGGCCGTGCCCCCCTTTGCCCCCCCTCTCAGTTCTATCCCCCCATGTCTGAAGTGAGAACGTCCAAAAGGAAGAGGGCCACCCTCCCAGGAGACACCCCAGCTCACAATGAGAGTTCCGTAGCCTCTTCCAGTGGTGAACCCCTCGCGCACACCCAGAACAGCGCCCCCTCCTCTCTCCCACAGGAGCAGCTCATCCAGGACACCAGTCTCCAACTACACCCCCCAATGGCAGACGCCCTACGTGGCCCCCCCTCGCCGTCCCCAGCCCCCAGAAGAACCAGGCAAAGACTCATGAACCGGCAGGAGTCTCCCCAGGATGTAGGTAACATATTACCCACGCCGACCCCAGCTAACTAAGTACCCCTCAGCCGGCTGACACCGAAGCCGCAGACACTGCCGCAGACCAACAACAGGGCACTATAGTCCCCAAAAAATCCCTCCGAGACCTTATGGCCGCGGCAGAGGAAGAAGAAGAAGGGCTGGCATTAAGCCGGCCCAACCTGAGGGATCCCCTCGAAAAATACACCAAAGCTACCATGCCCAAGGTCCACGAGGCGTCCCTGATGGCATCACTCTGCGGGGTCGACCTTGATCTGATCAGCGAATGGGAGCGGATGCCAGAAGGCAAGCTATTAGCACAACCCTTTGGCAAGAGCGCCTTCAATCAGAAAAACCATAATGCCATCCAGTCCCTCATCCTGGGCACAGTCGCAGAAATAACAAAATCATCTGGAATAACCGTCTGTAAGCCGAGTAAAAGCCCCACCTCCACCAAAACCCCAACAACCGTCCTGATCTATAACCTCACGCCCCAACAAATTAACACCCTCCTCGATCGCCGCGTATGGGCCTCGCCCAATATTACCTTCAGAGTCTTCCCTCTTGCCCCATCGTGCCCAGACTATCTCTTTACGATCAAAGGGCTACCCACCCAGTCCACGTCTGAAGTCTATGAGGCAGTGAAGAGAGTCTGGAATGACGCCAAAACTAACACCTTCCTAGAGTCCCTCAGCCACCACTTCCCGGCCCAACAACAGGTCCAACACCTCCTGTGAGACTTCACTAACTCGCTGAAAATTGTCCAGCTCAACACTAAATACCGCGGAAATATCCCTACCCCCTCCTTCTGCCTGTACGCAGATGGAGATGCTATTCAGGACAATGAGACCTGGATACACATATGCAAATTCCTAGCCTCCCGCGAATACCGGATCAAATTCCAGGAACCTGGGATCAATGAGCTACCGTACAGGAGCTGCGGCATATGTCACGGTGCTGACCACCCGGCGGGCCTATGCCCCTTCCCATCACTCCAGGACTGGAAAGGCCCCACCAAAATGGACGACCCCTCAGTTACCGACCTCGAATGGAACGGAAATGAGCAACGGTACAGAGACAGATCCAGGGCGAGACAACCCCGCTTCCCCTAAATGAACTTTAGCGAAATTAGCAACGAAATAAATAGACCCCCTACTAGTTAAATAGCCCCCCCCACTCAGAATAAAATTTGTGAGCATGCCTCAGCGTCCCCGTACTGTACAACCCCTCCGTCCCCAGAGCAACCAGCGTGCCCCACCACGAGCGGCTGGCAGGGACCCCCCTCGCCCAATGACAGCCCCCGCACCAGGGAACATGCCGGCAATCAGTCAGCGTAAACTGAGAGCCAATATAAGACTAGCGACACTAAATGTGAATGGCGCATCAGCCCCAACCCACAACATGTCTATGACCCAAAAATGGTTGGCTATATACCACACAATAAAAACTAACAAAATTGCATTCATAGCCCTCCAAGAAACCCACCTGGACGAGGAGCGCCTCGCCACCATCAACGACCGCTACCAAGAATATATATCAATCATTAACTCTGGCAACCCAGATCACCCGAGGACCACAGCAGGGGTAGCGATGGTCATAAATAAGGCCCTGTTGACCCCATCTCAAATTAAAACACACATTCTACGAGAGGGCTGCGCGATCATGACCACACTACACTGGGCAGAGACTGCTAAAATAACTGTACTAAATATATATGCCCCTAACGACAAAAGACAGCAAATTGACTTCTGGAAAGACCTGATAGGGGAGAGACAGTGGCGCAACTTACCTAAACCCGACTTTGTCATGGGGGACTTCAACCTCACGGAGGACGCGATAGACCACTCCCCACCGCAGAACAGAGACCCTGAATGTGCAGTGACTGATGCCCTGAGGGAAGCAAGACTAGCCTGGGGTGTCCAGGACCAATGGAGACACGATCACCCCAACGACAGAACATTCACTCACCACCATATGAGAAACAGCCAGTTCGAACAGGGAAGACTGGACAGAATATACTCAGCAAAACACCACGATAAGCACCTCTTTGAGTGGGCAACAGAGGCATCAATGGTCCCCACTGACCACCAACTAGTAATGGTCAAATTCGCCCCTAAAGATAGCCCGCTAATAGGAACAGGGCGTTGGACCCTGCCGCTAATAGCCCTACAAGATGATCACCTCCTAAAAGAACTGGCCGCAAAAGGTGCTGACACCCAAGCCAAAATTGAGCGCCTTATAGACACCCCGCCTGAGGAGAGAGAAATAAGCCCCCAGATACTATGGAGGGACTTCAAGCATGACATAGGACAGACGTCTAAGAAACTTTACAAAGCCCGTATCTGTAAAATACACACCAAGACACAAGGCCTCAAGGATGACATCAAAAGCCTAACCTCCTGTAATGAGATCGACGAAGACCCCAATATAAGAGAAGAAATTGTGTTCCTCAAAAGCGAACTCACCCACCTCCATAAGATATCATTGAAAAAGAAGCAAGACGAGACTCGTGCACAATTAGACAGCCATGGGGAGCGACCAGGGGGCGTATGGTCAGCCATCCATAAGGAAAGATTGCCGAGGGACCTAATTACGAGACTGAAGATACCCAACATGACCCCCCCAAGATATGAGCGTAGCACCATCCGCATGGCCGAGCAGGCAAAAGAGTACCATGATAACCTCCAGCACATAGATGAAGATACTGACCAAGAAGCCCACCGACTAGACCAGATCAAGAAGACACTGTCCTTCATCCCAGACTCACAGAAAGTCACAGAGCCTGAACATACCCAGATGGCCTGGAAAGTGGAGGAAGAACACGTGGGGAAGGCCCTCGACCTATCAAAGAATGGCTCGGCCACAGGCATGGATGGCTGCCCCTACGAGCTGTGGAAGGCTCTCAACACTATGCACAAAAGAGAGAAGGGCGAAAACAGACCCACCTTCAACGTCATCAAGACCATGGCTCTAGTTTTCCAAGACATCCAAACACATGGGACGCACGCAGAGTCCGAATTCGCCCTAGGGTGGATGTGCCTGATCTACAAGAAGAAGGACCGCACAGAAATCAGCAACTACCGCCCGATCACCCTACTAAACTCAGACTACAAGATCTTCACAAAGGTTCTAGTGCTCCAGCTACTAGATGAGATTCATACGTTGGTCCACCCCAACCAATCTGGGTTCATACCACAGCGATCGATCTTCCATAATATAAGATTAGCAAGATCGATAATAAGCTATGCAGAACTTATAGAAGAAGACGGAGCCATCGTCGCTCTAGACCAAGAAAAAGCCTATGACTGAATCAAACATGACTATCTATGGATGACCCTTGAAAGTTTCGGCACCCCCCCCACCTTCGTCAAGACAATCAAAGCATTATACCAGCACGCACACACCACAGTGGCCATAAACGGCATACTGAGTAACCAGTACAGGGTAACGAGAGGTGTATGGCAAGGAGACCCACTCTCATGCGCTCTCTTCGACCTGGCCATAGAACCGCTTGCCTGCCGCATCAGACATGATAAAAACCTCAAAGGGTACAACATCCCAGGACGGACAGAGAAACTAGTCATAAACCTCTACGCAGACGACACCTGCCTATACCTAAACAAGACAGATAACCTGGATTATCTCCATGGTATCCTAGCTGAATGGTGCAAAGCATCCGGGGCGAAATTTAACCCCGAGAAAATGGAAATTGTGCCGATTGGCACCCCCACTCACAGAGCCCAGATAACAACAACGCGCAAGCTAAGCCATAACGAACAAGAGCCCCTAAACAATAGTATCAAGATCACCCAAGACCGAGAAGCAGTCAGGCTCCTCGGAGCCTGGATAGGAAATAACACAGAGGCCGAGACGCCCTGGGAGCCGATCATAGACAGGATACACAAAACCCTAACCAGACTCGGAAAGTCACACCCGACACTTAACGAGAGGAGAATGATAGTCCAAATGGTGGTAGGAGGATGCACCCAGTTCCTCACCCAAGCCCAAGGAATGCCGACGCACATAGAGGACACGCTCACCAACCTTATAAGAGACTTCATTTGGGAAGATAATGAGTCCCCGAGAATCACACTAGACTACCTGTAGAACAAGTGACGTGCAATGGAGGTGGCGCACAGCGGTGCACTAGGCAAACAACAAGTGAATGGGATTGCGAGCAGGCGAGTGAGTGACCCAAGAGACGAGCCAAGTGAGTTCTGAGAGGGCGGACGCACGTTGTCGACTGTATACAAGACAACAGTGTGGACTCAGTACATGCGCACTGTTAGCACAAGAACTAGATGTTATTTACCTGTACACAAGACGACAGTGTGGACTGCACCCATGAGTACAAGTGTTGGCAGTAAGTAAGGAATAAGGCTTACCTCAGTACGCGCGCACTGTTAGCACGAGAACTGAGGTTTACAATGTACACTACTCGGGTATTTATACTGCAGCCAACTGAGCTACAGCATTAAGTGAGCTAATGTAGGAAAGGTGTAAGTGTAACGCTAGTGCGATGAATAAGTGGAATTGTTACGGGGCTCTCACATGCCGCTGCAGTTAGTATAGTAACGCTTTAATATGTCTGAAACAGTTCGTAAAGTAAGTGGAACATTTCAATTAATCGATCGGGGAAATTTATAGTAGTGTCATACTCATCTCGGGTGCGCGTGCCTCAGCCACCCCCTATCTCACCTCCTAATTCCAACAACCTGCACTACCCTGTTGAAGAAGGCGGCCTCCACCTCCTGGACATTAGAGCACGTAACGACGCAATTGAGTTAATCTGGCTGAAAGCTTACCTTAACCTCTCCCCCACAAGGCCAACGTGGGCAATGATAACGGACATCCTCATCGACGTGGCAGCCCCGCCAGAGTACTACCCCCAAGCAAGAATGAACATATTCCTCCAGACATGGTCCCCACCGACCAGAGGCCCAAGGGCAGCAATACTTAACGATGACCTCTCCAGAATGTTAAAGGCAGCCAAAGACCACCGTGTTAACTTCGCGACAATAAGACTATCACCCGATCTCCAGAAACAACTCCCTGCGTGGTACCAGATACAGGCGCAGCACAGGCCAATAAACAGCAATGCAGCCAAATGCCTATTGAGAAGCACCAAGCCAAGACGATAGCTGACCTCCTTAAAATCTCCGCAAGACTGAGAGGCACCCCCCAAGATCCCCCGCATAGGACGCTCAACTTCTGTGACTGCAGACCATGCAGAGAAGACCAGAACCTAGACTGTATCCACCCACATGCCTGTGCAACTGAGGCATCCAATAGGATCCTCCTAACGGCCCCCAAGCTCAACCCCCTGCACCAAGAACTAAGGGACAGCAACTTAACGCTAACCCACCGACGCAAAGCACAGAACCAAAGAGCACGGCAGGAGAACAGGTCAATCATCTTCGACCCCTCCCTCACAAGCAGAGGTGACATAGGAGATTGCTTCAGAATCTTTACCGACCCAAGCAAAATAGATGCCCGCCCAGCCCAACACGTGATAAACCAGAATACTAACGTACGACACAACCAAGTTAAAGTCTTCACAGATGGCGCCTGCTACAACAATGGAAAGGAGGATGCTAGATGCGGAGCAGGGGTCTGGTTAGGACCAAACAACCCCAGGAATAGGGCGCTGCAAGTCCCCGGCGTACTCCAATCAAACCAAATCGGCGAGATCACAGCAGTCATAGCAGCAGTCCAAGACACTCCGCATTTTGTCCCCATAGAAATAATCACAGACTCCAGATACATGATAGACGGCCTCACTCTACACCTGCACGATTGGGAGGACCAGGGTTGGATTAGCGTTAAGAACGCAGCCCTATTTAAGAAAGCTGCCTACCTCCTCAAGCGGAGATCCGCTCCAACATCCTTCAAATGGGTTAAAGGCCACAGCAACACCCTAGGTAATGAAAGAAGTGATGAATTAGCCAAAGAAGGAGCGCATAAAGAAGAAACGGACGAACATGACCTGCATGTCCCCGACACCTTCAACATCCAAGGTGCGAAGCTCACAACGCTAACGCAAGCATTAGCATATAGAGGCATAATGGAGAACAAACCGAGACCCCCAAGACCAAGCTGCGCTGGGCCCCTCAACGCTTCCAAAGAGGCAGTTAAAGCCATAAATGGTACCCAAGAAACTAGCCAATCAATCTGGCGCAGCATGAGGAATCCGGTGATAAGAAACAGAGTGCAACAATTCCTCTTCAAAACAATGCACAAAGTCTACATGTTGGGGAACGTATGGAACGAAATTCCAGGCTTTGAAGATAGAGCCACTTGCAGGACATGCAACACGGTAGAATCGATGGAGCACATACTCCTAGAATGTAGATCCATCGCGAGAACCGCCATCTGGAGACAAGCCAGAAAGCTATGGCCACATGGCCTACGTACGTGGCCGGACCTATCCCTAGGACTAATTCTCAGAATAGGCTGTATTAGCTCCCCCCATCAGCAAGCTCACAATTTTCTTGTCAGCTTGTCCGGACTTGTCCAGACAAGACAACAAGTCCAGACAAGACGACAAGTTGGATCTAGTGAAAATAATAAAATAATACTTTTTACAACAAAAACTCATGCTATGGCATCACAAGGTCATACAAGCGATGAAACAAGTTGAAAAGTTGTTAATAGTTCAGAAGATACAATAAATAAAATGTATTCTGGTTATGCTACTTTTGTACACTTTTTACTACTTTCTAGCTAGTGCCCGGCCTCCCTGCACCCTCGCCCAGTCTTACTGCACCTCGCCCGCACCCGCGCCCAGT
>QLOT01001274.1:0-16461 GCA_003313875.1 Russula aff. compacta
TACAGCATATCAGTAGAAGTCTAGACTGCAAAAAATGTTGCGCACCAAATGGGGGATAGAGACGGTGCCTGTGTCCTCGTGATAACTCGTAATGCCTTGGACCACCACTCTCGATAGTAAGCGTTATGTCGGGAACGGCAGCGACGTGTAAGCTGCTCTACGGCATCGTTGATATGTTGACCTGTCTGTCCATCGAGAAGGTTGCCCAACAATGCTAAGAACTCGTCTATGATATAGATCGGGTATCCGGAGGGAGAAATGATGCCATCGTCAGACACAAGCATATAGAGAAGGGCTTTTTGCGTTCCGAGTGAACCTTGGTATTTATTCCAGTTAGATGTGATGGTCCGGAACGTGCTAATGAATATGGTGGAGTCATTTGGTAAAGATGTGCAGGAAAATCCCTCGAATGCGAGGAAGAACAACTGGACTGTAAAGCCGAGCCCACCGCCGTCACGCAGATCTTGCAGACTCCATAACTGACGCTGCAACAGATTTCCCTGCCACCGGGAAATCGACCTGAGTTCACGCAGGTCCTTGAGCGTCTTTTGGAAGCCATCGGCATCCCATTGTCCATCCTGAATATTTCGAAAGGTACGGACGAGGGAGGAAAGGCCCTTGAGGCTCTGTCCAGGGCATATAAATTGCGATCTAAAAGGATCGCCCAACAGCTTGGCCGTTTGGACAGGACATTTGGGCCTTGTGAAGTCAAAATTGACACCAGGTAAATGTTCAGTTATAAGGTCGAGAGTATCAATGTTGATGCAACAACGGAGGGCAGTTATCCGCTGATCGACTTCATTAAGGTCGTCAGCCAAGGCATCAATGTCCTCCAGCTCAAGAATCTGGGGATCGTAATTATTGAGGATCTGTTGTATCTGCTCTTCTGTTGGGTTTGCCTCCGAGGTCAGTGCAAGAGACAACTCATCTAGGCATGTCCATGCCCTGTCCAAAGCCTTGTCAATACCCTGAACACTCGTCGGGTCTGGTGGATGGTGTGTGTCATCTTCTTTGAGTAGTGTTACGGCCTTTCTCGCATATCCCCGCACCGACCAGTCGCTCGAGTCTTCTAGAATCTGTCCGATGACCACCAGTGAAAGGCAAGTCCAGCGCCTCACGAATGAGGGTTCCCTTCCAAAGGACTCAAATTCGTTCACCTCTTCCAAGTCGGCGATATCCCGTAGCACCTCCACAATATCGCTAGACCAGTGAAACGCAGAGTCAGTATAGCATACAAGAAACGCCGCAGTCTCGACACCCGCACGTGTACGTCTGCGCCATTGTTGGTCGTTTGGGAAGGCACGACGGTTCTTGCACGACTCAAGCACACGGGCCGTATGCCTGCCCAGCTCAGGGATCACATCTCTTCGGATGGGTGGAAGGTATGGACGAGAAATAGGTGGATATAACGCGTGAGGATCACGGGCTGTACCTGCCCTGACTAGACGAATGATGGGGCCAAAGACGGAGCGGATCGCCCTGACGCGTATTGGAGGCATATCCGTGACGGGACTCATACCCAGGACTGAGTCAGTAGCAATGATTTCAAACACCCTCTTCCACACCTCTTCGCCCCATACCTCGTCAAAAGATCCGGGGATCGCCATAATAAACGATTCTATTTCAGTATCTTGCGTCAGGCTGTCCCACAGCCACAGAGTTGCTCGCACATCTCGCTCCTTACGCTCCGTCGACGACTCCATCGCAAGTTGCATCCGCCCTTGTACCATGTTCGGGCTAACGGACTTCGATGCCCCATCGAGATCTTTGTATCTCCGACCAAACAAATTCTGGACCAGATACCAGATAAGACCAGAGAATGAGGTTTGGTATGGCGACTGAGGGTTTATAACGGGTGCAAATGTCGTAAAGATATACACCAACCCGCTGATCCCAATGGGAACAGTGGTACTCAGCCCTACCGATATGTTGATGCTCAGTACCGAGTCGCCAAGCCCCAGGAAGAATAGAAATAGGGACACGTGAAGGAGACCAGGCACAGCCTCTGCCACGACGGGCATATACCATCCCTCGGATCCTTCCTGTAAGTATTGCCGAAGCCTGGCACTCTTCAGTGGATCGTTATACCGCTGGAAGACGTGCATATAATCGCGGACCCATTGCTGAACGAGTATCGCGAGGAGTGCCGCAGAAAGACTGAAGGTGAGGGCCATGAACCAGAAAGCATTTATGCGGATGTCAGATGTGGATGGGTTGAAAGTCGGGAAAGGGGGCGGCGGAATAGAAGGAACGGTGACCTGTGGGGCGAGGAAGGAGATTTGATAGGAAATCTGGGCGAGGATAGCAACATTTTGTTGAATGTAATACACCATTTGGTCTGAGGGGTTGACTTGCAGATTCTGCTTGCTGTCGATTAAGAACGAGGTGAGGGCAGCAGAAAACAAACCAGCCTGTAGGGTAATACATTAGCATGAAAGAGTCCGCCATTAGCATGGACAAATTAGCCACGGACAAATATAAGGACACCATCCATATCATCCTTCAGAGTTCGAATGTGGGCCTCGTCGTAGCTCTTGGCTTCCTTGCCGTACAGATTCCAGAGTGGGTTGGCACTGCCCTCAAAGTCCCCTATCATGCGCTCTTCTTCGGGTTCTTGCTCAGGCAGATCGTTAACCATTGCACCTAGGCGTTTCAGTCAGTTAATTGAAACCTCCACCGTCGCAAGGAACACATACCTGGGTTATGAGTTTGTGCCTCTGGCTGAATCTGATCTTGCCCTACCTGCGTCGGCGTATGTCTGGCAGCATCGTCTTGTTTAGACTGGGGAAAATTCATATCGGGGACCTCTCTTTCCCCATGTGCTATTTGGTGAGGTGTTAGTATGGCATATTTTGGCTTTGGATACGATGATGAACAAAAATAGAGGTCGTACCTTGGCCAATAGATGGTGAATATGAGAGACTGGCGTCGTTGTTGGTGTAAGACTGACGGATAGACATCCCATACGCCTCGCTTCCTCCCACATCTTCTACCACGCGAACCGTCAGGGCTTATCACCTAAAAGGTGGTAATGAAAAAGAGGGGAGGACGCACTAGGAGGCTGGAGGGGGACTTGTTGGGCCTCGGGGTCAATGTTATGACCCACAGGAATCGACGCCATCGACAGTCGAGAAATTCGAGTCAGAAGAAATAAGAAGATCGTGCAGGGGAAAATGTGGATGATGGAGAAGCCACAGATCCTGGTACTAGTACTGCGCCTCCCAAACTGGATAGGGGGGCAACGAAATACGTGGAAGCGGCATAGCCTTGTTTTATATACTGTACATGTTCGCAGGGCGGAGGGTAATCATGTTGCGCCTCATGCGTGCTCTGCGGCTCGCACCCTGCTTCTCAGGCCCTTGATTGATGGCACCTGACTGTCCTGTTATCGTGCCTGACTTTGATGGTCCGACAGTCATCTATTGCGCCCAGCGCTGCTCCTTGACTGCCAAACCTGTCTGTTTATTTTTTTCATATTTACCCTAGTACAGCGATACATTGGATGGACCTCGATAACGTAGCCGAAAACGTCCATATGCGTTCGCCATAAGAGGAGTCCTCTTGCCCTTGCTATGCTATTGGAGTACCCGCAACAGATCAACATCGAATGGCATCCTTGACCTACAGAACTCTGTTGGCCTTGCCAAATGACCCCTTTCGTGATCACGACGGGTCATTACATTGTAGTTTGCAGCTTTTCTCTTCCTGTGCTGCTCTTGACCCTCATCGGTAATGTTATGCGGAGTTACATCGAGGCCGCGTACCCCTCGAGGTGGTTATGGTTCGCTGGCGTAGAAATATCAATAGGGTGGGGCTCCCACATGCCAGTGACCTGGTAGAGTGTTCGAGTCGCAGGATGCGCACGGGGACGCCAATGCCAAAATCGTAATCACGTGATTCAGGTCGGATGGACGCACCGCTGTCCGATTACTTCAAATCATTGCTCCAATGCACCCACTCGCACAGCTCGAAAATCCCTCCTACACTCAGACCTTATTAGTATTAGACACATACTCTCACAACCTTATCAAGGTCGTGATTTTATGTTCTAGAATCTGAATGTTATGAACTTCGGCGACGTCCATAAGGGGAGGTTGGAGTGAGATTGTGTTTAGTTGCCTCAGTATCGAGGTTCCCACGTCCACGTTGCAGTTTTCTTCGGACGCCATCGCTGGTATGTGCACGAAGACGGGCAGATCTCTCTTCTTTGGGGCCCGAAAATCGAGCCTTCTTGTACAACTACCACATGCTAATGACAGTGACGACTGGGGACTTTGAAAAGCAAATGCGCGTGTGGATGCAACGACGGCATCACAACGAGATACAACATACTCATCTCGATTGGCATACTACTGTAAAATCCACCATCGAATCTTGATAACCTCCTCAGTCTACAAAGACGGCGTGTGATTAAAAAGGCTATTCATGATAATTCGGGAGTGTTATGAATGTAGACGTATGTATATCAGTAAGAAGCCTGGACTCTGCACAGAATTCTGGGCGCCAAATGGGAAGGCCACAAAGATGAGGCCTGCAACCGAGTGACTACTCGTAACGCACGCCTTGGGCCACCACCCCCGAGGTAAATGATGCTGGCGTGTAAGCAGCTCTGCAGCGTCATCGATGTGTTGACCTTTCTGTCTCTCAGGCTCAAGAAGGTTGCCCGTGATTCCAAGAGCTCATCTGTACATGGGATGTTCGAAGCTGGATATGATCCCATGGTCCGACGCAACCATATGGAGAAGGGTGCTTTCGTGTTCCGAGTGATTCCTCCCTGTCAAGCTTCCGGGGTCAGCGCGAGACAAAACACCTTTACACCTTCTTCAAAGTCACATTGATCTCCTGAACGCTCGTTGGGGCTTGTTGATAACCGGTATAACCTCCTTTAGTAGTATCTATGGATTTCCATCCCAAGCGATTCCATTTCGTCAGATTTCCGATCAGTCATCGAATGCCCCATGCGCCCTCTGTCTCTTCCATCGCAAGCTGTTTGTCAGAGCTATGTTCGAGCTTGCAAAGTTTAACTCTCCACCAGAGCCACGACCCTTGTATCTCCAGCTGCGTAATTTTCTGAACAAGATACCGGATAAGGCTAGGGAGTGAATCCTAGGGTAACATCGATTTCTGCTGGATTCAAGTGTCGCGAAGATATACAGCAAGCTTCCGATGCTAATGAGAACTGCGGTACTCAGCCAGACTGTTGTGTTGAAATTCAGTCGCAGAGCCCGAAGAACAGGAAGACAGCTATGTTGACGAGACCATGTACACCATATGTCATGAGGCATCTACTGTCCTACCTATTGCGGAAAACGGGGAATTTTCGGGGCCCATCAGGAAAACCCAAAAAAAACATAACTTAACTTAAATCAACTTAGATGTCTTAAATTTCATCTTAAGCAGTTTAAAGGAATGGATGGTATTATTTTCGACTTAAATTATGCCTTAAGTCATACTTAACTCGCTTAACAGGCCATTAAGGGCTCTAAGACGGTTAAGTTTTTTTGGGTTTCCCTGATGGCCCCGGGGTGACTATCCGTTGGTAAATATAAACGCAAACCCATCGTTGAACGAGTAGCGCGAGAATTGCTGAGGGACGATCGGGTGGGAGGTCACGTACAAGACGAGCACGACTATACAATTTATTTTCAATCAATCGTTGCCCCAATGCAAGTACTCGCACAATGTGAAACACCCTCCTATGTTCAGACTCCACTACACTCTCGAATACAACCTTTGAAGGTCCTGATTGCAGGGTTCCGAACGCGAAAATCATGATACTATTCTCCTGTTCAGCTCGAGTCTACAAAAAGCGCCGCAAGATTTGAAAGGGCATTCATGATGCAGTTCTACATGTAGCCGTACAGCACATCAGTAGAGTGTGGACCGAAAAAAAAGCTGCGCACCAAATGGGGGATGGAGACGGTGCCTGCGTCCTGGTGATAACCCGTAACGCCTTGGGCCACCACTCTCTGGACCACCACTCTTCCGTGTGATATTCGGAATGGAACTGACGTGTAAGCTGCTCTACGGCGTCATTAATATGTTGACCTGTCTGCCCTTCGAGAAGGTTGCCCAACAATGTTAAGAGCTCGTCTGTGATATAGGTCGGGTATTCGAAGTTGGGAATGATGCCATGGTCTGACGCGACCATATCGAGAAGGACTTTCTGCGTTCCGACCGAACCTTGGAACTGCCTCCAGTTGCATGTAATGGCCCGGAACGTGCTAATGTATAGAGTGGATTCATTTGGTGAAGATTTAACCAGCAACTGCCTGAGTGCGAGGAAGAACAGCTCGACTTTAAATCCGAGCCCGCCGCCGCGAAGCACATCTTGCAGACGCCATAACTGACGCTGCAACAGATTTCCCTGCCAAGGGCGAAGGAAAATGGTTGCCCCCAAATCCTTGATTATCTCTTGGAAAGCATCGGCATCCCAATGTCCGTCCTGAATATCTCGGAAGGTAGTGACGGGGGAGCAAATGTTTTTGAGGGTCTGTCTAGGGAGTATAAGTTGCAATCTAAGAGGATGGCAGCACCGTTCGACGGTTTGGCCGAAGGGGGTGGGCTCTGGATAGAAGTTGTCGAATTGGATACCAGGTAAATGACGAGTTATTATTCCGTGAACATCCGTGTCGAGGCGAGATTGGACGTTAAATATCCAATAATCGAGCTCTTTAAGATTGTCAGCCAGGTCACTAATGTGCTCCAGCTCACGAATCTGGTCGTCGTGATCATCGAGGATCACTTGCACGTCGCCTTCTGTGGGGTTTGCCTCCGAGGTCAGCGCAAGAGATAATTTTGCTAGACACCTCCATGCCCTGCGAAAAGTCTCGTCAATGCCCTGCACACTCGTCGGATCCGGTTGGTGTGTGTCATCTTCATCTTTGAGCAGTTTTACGGCACATCTCGCGGCTTCTTTCACCCACCACTCGCGTTCAAGAATCGGTCCGATGGCCATTAGTGAAAGGCAGGTCCAGCGTATCACGAATGAATGATCCCTTCCCACTAATGATGATTCGCGCGTCTTTTCAACATTGCCGATATCCCCTAGCAGCTTCACGATGTCCCCAAACCAGGGAAAGGCAGCGTCAGCATAGCATACAAGTAACACTGCGGTCTCGACACCCGCACGCGTACGCCTGCGCCATAGTTCGTCGGTTGCGAAAGCACTACGGTTCTTGCACGTATCAAGCAGACGCGCTGTATGCCTGCAAAGCTCAGGGATAACATCTCTTCGGATAGGCTGAGGGTATGGACGAGGAATAGGTGGATATGGCGCGTGAAAATCACTGGCTGTACCTGCCCTGACCAGACGAATGATGGGACCAAAGACGGAGCGGATCGCCCTCACGCGTATTGGAGGCATATCCGTGACGGAGTTCATACCCAGGACTGAATCCGTAGCAATGATTATACGTGGAAGCAGCATAGCCTTGTTTTTATATACATGTTCACAGGGCGGAGGGTAATCATGTTGCGCCTCATGCGTGCTCTGCGGCTCGCACCTTGCTTGTCAGGCCCTTGATTGATGGCACCTGACCGTCCTGTTATCGTGCCTGACTTTGATAGTCCGACAGTCGTCTATTGCGCCCAGCGCTGCTCCTTGGTTGCCAAACCTGTCTGTTTTGCTTTTCCTATAGCGGCATATTTGATGGACACTGCATAGCCGCGATAACGTGGCCGAAAGCGTCCAGATGCGCTCGCTATAAGACGAGTCCTCTTGCTCTTGTTAGGATATCGGAGTGCCCACTAAAGATCAACATCGAATAGTATCCTTCACCTACAGAACTCTGTTGGCCTTGTCAAAAGACCCCTTTCGTGGTCAGGACCGATCATTACAATTGTAGTTTGCAGCTTTATTCTTCTTGTGTTACTCTTGCGTAACGCACGCCTTGGACTACGCTCGATATTAATGACACTGACGTGTAAGCTGCTCTACAGCGCCATCGGTACGTTGACCTTTCGTCCCTCAGGCCCGAAAAGGTTGGCCAGTACTACCAAAGCTCGCCTGTGATATGGATGCGGTACTCGAAGCTGGAAATGATGCCATGGTCTGACGCAACCATATGGAGATTGGAGCTTTTTTGTATCCAGTGATTGCTTCCCTGTCAAGCTTCTGAAGTCAGCGAGACAAAAGACCTTTAGGCACCTTCACGCCTTCTCAAAAGTCGCATTGGTCTCCTGAACGCTTGTTGAGGCTTGTTGATGACCGGTATCATCTCCTTCTGGCAGCATCACGGCGCAGCTCGCATACCTGGATCGTCATCACAAACGACTCCATTTCTGCGTCTTCCGTCAGGTTGCCGATCGGCCATCAAATAGCCCGTCCGTCTCGCCCCATGCGTCCTCTGTCTCTTCCATCGCAAGCTGCATCTTCGCCAGAGCTGCGTTCGAGCTCCCAAATCTCGACACTCCATCAGAACCACGATCCTTGCATCTCCAGCTGCTGGATAAGATACCAGATAAGGCTAGAGAATGAATTCTGCTAGGGCAACATCGGGTTTCTGTTGTTGGATGCAAGTGTCGCGATGATATACAGAAAGTTTCCGATGCCGACGGGAACTGCGGTACTCAGCCCGATTGTTGTGTTGACATTCAGTAGGGAGTCGCAAAGCCCGAAGAAGAACAGGAAGACAGCCATGTTGAGGAAACCATGTACAGCCTCCGCCACGATGGGTATGTATTGTTCTGTCTATCCTTCGTACAAGTATTGCCGAAGCCGGTCAATCTTCAGAGGGTGACTATACCGTTGGTAGACATAAACGTGAACCTATTGCTGGATGACCAGCGCAAGAATTGCTGAGGAAAGACGGAAGACAAGGGACATGAACCAGAAAGCATTTACGCGTTTGTCGGCTGAAAGCGGGGAAAGGAGGCGGGGAAGTGGAAGGGATGGCAACCTGCGGGGCAATGAAGGAGAGTTGAAATCTAGGCGACAATCGCGACATTCTGTTGAAGGCAATACACCATTTGGTCTGAGGGATTGACTTGCAAGTTCTGTTTGTAGTCGATTATAAATGCGATGAGGGCAGCAGAAAATACACCCGTGTGATAGTGCATCAGCTGACCTCCTATATAAGCATGGGCAAAAAATGAACAGATGAATAGGAAGCTACCATTCATTTGATTTTGGGGTCCCTGGACAGCCAAACCACGAGCCTCTGTCTCTTTGTGTTTCCGTCAGGTCATCGGGACCTCCACGGTCGCAAGGGGCATGCACACCGGAGTTGTGGGTTCGCTCTTCAGCCTGAATCTGACCTTGTCCTGCTTGTGTCGGCGTTGGTATGGCATATTTGTAGTTACGATAGTGAGGGGAAATAGAAGTCACACCTCGGTGTTCTCGGCTGTTAGATACCAGCAACGCTGGGCGACCTGTCTCAACGTTCATGTGAGACTGACGGACAGTCATCTCGTGCATCTCGCTTTCCTCCTCCCTCTCCCTTACGAACTGTCAGTACTTGTGACCCGAGAAAGAGGAGAGGACAGACCTGGAGACTGCGGGAAAAATTGTTGTGCCTCACTATCACCAGCATGATCCGCGGGTATCGACGCGACTGACGGGGATACGGTAATCCGAGGAACGAGGAGACCGTGCAGAGAAAATGGGGATGAGCGCAAAAGTCATGGACGCTGATATAACCCAGGATGTTGTGTATGGGTGAACTCGAGTGGTTCCCAGCTGAGAAGTCCGACTTGGCGACGCCAAACAGACAGTAATATTACATCATGATCTTGCGCGTCTTGGCCGCCAAACCTCTTGATGGCGTCCGTCTATAACGTGAATCGAAATGTATACAGTATACTGTAATGCGCTCTCTGTTAAGTTGGGGTGGCGGTGGCATCGTGAGGCTTCCAACTCGGCCCGGAGTCTGAGTTGGCGATTCCATTGAGTCCGACAACACAACACACAACACTGGACCAAAACGTTCCTGTCCTTCGCAGACCTCCCTGTTTTGCAGCGTGCAGCCCAAACCCTCGCAGATAGACCCTAATGACTCGAATTCATCTGTGCTCGGTACAGTGCTCGTGTACATAGGCCGTGCAAACCAGATACTAATCCCTTTGCGTTGACCACGAAAACCCTTCCGCTGTACCTTCCAGTGCCCTCGTCTTTCCGGTGGAACGCCAACGTCAATTTGAGTCAAGAGAGCCGTTCTGCGTTGAGGCCAAGTCTCGCTACACCCTCTCACCCATGTCTTGTCCTTGTACTAGCAACTTTCTGCCCCACCCGATTAGCCCTCACTCTGCTCATCTTTATGATATTTTCTTTTCCTTTTCTCGCGCCTTCCACTCCTCCGAGTTCACCCGCATGTCCTACTGACTGGCCACAATACGGTATCAATTGGCAAACCCATAAAGCCATCAAAATTGCAAATCCCACCGCATGGTTCTGCAGGCTTACCGTGTTCTCTAGGTCAAGGCCTGCACCGCGGCTGGTTCTGTGATATTCACTATTCCTCCGGTGTTGTGCCTGGCCGAAGTTGTATGATCCCTCGTACCGGGACTTATTTCAGAGGAGCACATGTACGGCCATACACTGAGACAGTGCTAGCAGGACGACTTCTCCTATTGCCATAAGGTGACAGGCGTACGGTGCTGATGAGGCCAGGGTGCAGCATACCTGTCGTTTGTAGGACACGTCTGCTAAGCCGAGCTAGGATGATCACCTTCATATCCTTCCGCAGAACTTTCGGATGACTTACGGGTTAGCTCCTATGATAATACTACTTCCACATGACGGTACCCGGATCTAGCCCAGAATAGGCTTTTTCGCCACTGTATTTCACACAGCGGTGGAAACTGTGTAACCGATTGGGATAATCGAGAACACAAAGGATGCACGGAAGGTGATCATCCTAGCTCCGATAGCCCGGCGGCTTAGCAGACGTTCTCCAGGCCTTTGCCGCACTTCCGACAAGCGCCCGCAAGTCTCACGGAACGAACGACAAGTGTGCTTGCACCACCCTGGCTTCATTAGCACCGTTTCATTACACACGCCTTTAGCTTCACAAGGAAATGCCACCGTTGAACAACTTTCTGGGCCATCATACAGTCATGGACACAATTGAAATGATGTCCTAAACAAAAGATTTTCTTGTTTCTGATATTATACAATATCCAATTTAGGTCTCCCCAGGTGGATAGTCAGTCCCCCCGAGGTCTAGTATCCGGTACACCTGAGGCTTCAATACAGGCCCTTCCTGCCGACTTTTCTGATTGTGATCATTCCGGGCTCACTTTTAATCATTCTTCGCATGCTGCCGCCTCAAGCCATCCCATGATCTTTGACCCCTACCTGCCATCTGGCCACGTTTTGCCAGTATGCAGCGTTCTTCCGGAGTGAAGTTAGAATCCCGGAATGTCAGCACAAGAGGAACTCCACGGCAAGTCCGACAAGGATTATGGAGAGTACGTAGAGGTCGATGACATGCTCTTCAAATGGAAGGTTTCTCATGTTTCAGAAATTGACTCCTACTTTCTCAGGGTCGATATGCATTGCTAAATGATGCTTATGCAGCGCGTTGGCGTTGGTGAACAGTGACGACCTTTTGGCGTTGCGAATGCTAGACGGGCAACAGACAGGTGTGCTCCATTCTGTCGGGGGCTTATCGTATGGCCAACGAGCCCCCTCCGTGGCGAGGGGTATGAACTCCGCGTAGTCCCGGGTGCTATTCGGTGTCAACGGTGATGAACAAAATCTCGTTGGATGCATGGGCGCTGTTTGACAGTTTCACAAACAGGCTCGGAACGAGAACAGGCGACAACCACTCGCCGACAGGATGGCTAGCTAGGAGGCAGCCACGATGAGACAGAGACAGAAACCACCACACACCCTCATGAGAGAGCGAGCAGAAATCCAAAAAGGTTTCTGTCGCGATCGTTTGTGTGAAGAGGAAAACTGCATGTGCTCCGTGTAGAACGGCAAACGGCGCTCGGGCACTGTAATCGGTGAGCGCCTTCTCCTGCTGCTGCCGCTGCCGGCATTACTATAAGGACCCCGGGCCCGCCCATGCGGCATCCCCGAGGTAGGGCTAGTCTAGCAAGTTACCGTACTGTATGAGGATGATGAGTGAGAGAAATGGCGCCCTAGTTGTTTTTTTCTCCCAGCAACACACGTGCAGTGCCCCCACTCACCAGGACCATCATCCATCATACTAATAATACCAAATACCAATACCAAGTAGCAGGGTCGGGCTCGGTCATCCATCCATCACGCTCCATTTATTTTTCTTTGGCAGTAAAGGCCGACTCGAATCGGTGCCGCTGGCACTTAGAAGGCAAAATCTCACCCTCCCTCCGTCCTCCTTCCCGCTAAAACATAAAAAAAACATTCGAAATTATACAAATACAACTGTATTAGTACAACCACTGGCACCCCCACCCCCTCGCGAGCCAACAAACGGTGAAGCACATAAGGACTAGTACAGTAAACCGAGCATGTCCACCAACGCCCAGGGATTCACCCGGCGCTCAGGGCGGCGCACAGGCGAGGCAGGGGTAGGGCACAGAGCGCCGCGGCGCCGAGCGCTACCAAAACTTATCGCAGATCGCGCCGCCGATAAATTGTGTCCGTGGCGTCTATGGCGGTGCGTGGGAGGACAGAGAGCCTCAGCCCGAGTACGATACATACCTGAATATTTACGATAAGGCATACGCAAGTTTACACACCCCATTCGTGAGCGGGGGGCTGCATCATCATCACGCAGTACCAAGTTTACTACTGTAAAAAAAAATAAAAAAAATACCCAAGTTGAGATCAAGCTTGATCGTCAGCGGCGACGACGCGCGCTACGAGAGATAAGGGTACATATATGAAAATATATATAATTGAGAAAAAAAAGGAGGGGAGGAGGCGCTGGCGCTCTTTGTACAGTCAGCGATTCGGACTCGTCGGAGCTGCGGAGATGATGTGCTTGCTTGTGAAAAACGCCAATCATCAAGCCACCGCAATCTCGGCTAATAAAAAACCACACCAACTGGTCGCGTTGTCCACACGCGGTTGCTTTGCTGATGGCCTTTTGGAAGAAGATGTAGGGGCGGAGATGTGATTTCCTCGATGAAAAGGATGGATGACACATGGTTTGCGATTGGGCCCAACGATATGGGCTCGGTCCTGTCCGAAAATCCACGTCACCGGGCTGCGTCTCCATATTGATGATGGCCTCCATCTGTTGTTCCGGTGCCTTTTCCCCCATTCAGACGTTATTGAGCGTTATATCCCTTCCCTCAAACTCAAGGTTCAGGCGTTCTGCCAGTAACTATCACAGACAGTGGGTGACGACCGGAAGAGGGGCATCGGTGGAATGAGTGAGTGCCGAATTCACTGGCACGTAGCTGCTGCAGCTCTGCCTGGCTTGAGTCATGCGGTGTGAGATCCAAATGATACATTAACGAGGCTTATGCTCGACACACACTTTGGCTACGTCGACATATCGAGCCAGAATGGATGGGTGAATGCTACAGTTAGGAGATTCTGTACGTCAGAGGGAAAAGCAAACTGGGAAAAAAACAAACAAGAACTAGACAGTCCCACTTCCTCGGTATGGACACCGACAGCAGCTTAGAGAAAATTGTACAGAATAAACACACAAAGAAAGAAAACACACAGGATAGCATCTTCAGATTTCCTCCTTTTTCTCTTGAAAAACTTCAGGAATCGCAACCTCTTTGACTCACTGTTCGTCAGTGAGCATACTCCCGATGCTCAATCGCTTCCGTCCACGATCACGGCTTGATGGCGCCAGCGAGCTTGGTGCACCGCCACCTAGTCCGTGTGCCCGCGCACCCCAAGATTCCCGGTCATCTTTTCGTCGTTCCCGGTCGTCCTTCAGCTCCGTCCGCATTTCTCGCTCACGCTCTCCACGGTCATCACGTCGCAGGGGAGCGAGCTGAATACCTGGCCCACTCGCACTAGCGCCAGTGTTCGCCGCAGGCGCAGTGGTGGAACTATTCTCGCGTGCAGGTGCAGGCACGCTACCATGTCCCGAGGGTGTGCCATTCTCCCATGTGCCGTTCTGGTTCGGGCTTTGCCCGGGGTACACTCCGGGCGCCGGTGCCGGCGCAGGCGGATAGCTTGGCGTACCCCACGTGCCCTGGTGGGGCGGGGGTGGATGAGATGGGTGCTGGTACGGTGGGTAGTGACCGGGAGGAGACGCATGGTGCGTGGGTGGTGGAGGATGTTGAGGGTGGTAAGTTGCTGGCGGATACCCACTTGGGGGTGGCGGTGGCGGCGTCCCGTAGCCACGTGGAGCAGCATGGCTCTGATAGTACACGCTTGCAGCACCCGCTCCCGGTGGCGGTGCGGAGGCAGCGGGGCCTGTGCTTGTGCGCCCTCCAGCACTGCTGGATGCTGCTGAAGGAGGTGGTTGCGAGTAGCTATTACTCTCAGGAGTAGCAGCAGGGGGTGGTTGTGTTGGGTACGGATAAGATGGAGTACGAGATGGGTTGCCCGGTGAAGATGTACTTTGTGGGGGAGGGGGCTGCTGAGGTGGGGGAGGTTGATAGCCGTACGCCGGGGGGTTCCTAGCTGAGCTCGGGCCCTCCGGTCCGGGGGCGGGTGGAGGCGGTGGGGGAGGAGGTTGAGCGTATTGACCATAGGCCTCTCCTGGCCTGCTGTACTGCGCATAGTAGCCGGCGGCTCCGGGATAAGCGGGAACACTCTGTTGCTGCGGAGGGGGAGGTCCATACGGATCATAAGCAGTCGAGGCATAGCGGGGCGGTGGATATTGAGTGTAATGTTGCGGGTAGGGGTCATACTGATGAGGTGGGGGCGGATGTTGGGGATGCTGTGGAGGCCAGGAGGACGAATAAGGCGTATGATATGGTGGTGGAGGGGGAGGATGCGTAGTATGATGTGCAGGCTGGTGTGGGGGCGCCGAATAATGATGAGGGGGTTGATGTTGAGGTGGATGAGTAGCGTGATGGGCTGGTTGAGGGGGATGATGTTGGGCTGGAGGCGGTTGGTCATACGGGTGGTGTTGTGGCGGCGGGGGCAGAGGATAGCTAGGTGCAGCTGGCGGAGGTGGAGGGACGCTGGCTGTGGAGCGGGGATGCTCATACGAACCAGACTGGCCAGAGGCCAGCTGGGGATCTACCATCCCCCATTCCGGATTACTCGGAGGCGGATTAGGCGCGGGCTCACCCTCCTCGCCATCCACCCTGGGGCGCTTCAAATCGCGTTCCTGATCCTTCTCGGCCTCACGCTCGGGTCGTTTGCGGCCATTTGAGGGCTTGCTAGTGATACTGGAGAGCGAGTTGTGATTGTTTGTGGTGTCACTGTGGTCATCCTGCCGCGCTTCACTTTCTCGATCACTTTCCTCGTCCTGGATGGGTATGCCTGGGCCTAAGGGTTGGCCATTCGTAATAGGGAAGTTCGTGAGACCACTGCGGGGCTTTCTCTGACGAATGTCCTTGCGGATGCGAATCTTGATGCCTTGATCAGCAAGTGAGCAGGATAGCGCCGTAGACTCTAGAAAACCATGCATGAGTGGCGTGGCCATCCGAGAGTATTGAGTGGGCAAACCTTCCATCCCCGGAAATTTCTTTGCGGTGTAAACATAGAAGGGGCTGGAGAATATGGACTTGCAATGGTACACATTCGATCTGTGAAATAGAATTAGCTCGCAGTCATAAACAGCTAGATGGGAAGTGGAATGAAAACACGCGACGTAATAATCTAAATGGATGGAAAGCGCGAGTAGAACGGAACAGACAGGAACGAATCTCGAAAGCGACATGAGACGGCGCTTATTTGAGTAAGATATGGGGATTTGTTTTGTGACAAATGTGAAACACGACCAAAAGTGCAGGTACATTAGGAGAGCGGGGGACAGATGTGAAGAGAGGGAGAAGACGAAATATGGTGTGGGAACGCACCCAACAACTTCGAAAAGGCTGAGCTTGAGACGGTAAGACCCCTCTTGGCGCACGCTGAGATCCGGGAAGACGAAGAAACCAGCGTCTCTGTTGTCATTTTCCGAATCCTTGAGGTGATAGAGGGACGAGACGACTGATCCCGTGGTACATCGCGTCTTTCCATCCTAGGGAGGTGGGGTGGGATGTAAGGATCATGTGAATTAAAGCGGTTGATGTATGCATGTGGCACACACAAGAAGGCACGCACCTTCATCCAATGCAACTCCGTGTCGTCGTCGGGTTTCGCGAGGCTGGCAAACATGAAGTAGTACGGATTCTGGAGGAACGGCCCAGTGCCGAATCCGGCGGGGGTGAGCATGGAGGTGTCCAAGGGACCGGAAGAGTCGCGAGAGCGGGCATGAGAGTGCGACGGCTGCGGTGGCTGATGTTGCGGCGGGGGTGACGGCGACGGCGAAGGAGGCAGGTTCTTGTTGATGACGCGCAGTTGCACGATGGGCGGAGGGTCGATGGGTCGACGATCGGCTGGGGGTTGCGGTCAGCGAATCCGGGCGACCCCAATGGATGGCGTTGGAAAAAGCGAAAAAA
>QLOT01001274.1:16483-32666 GCA_003313875.1 Russula aff. compacta
AAAAAAAAAGAAAAAAAAAAACATATAATATAAAAGAGAAACAAAACGATGCAGAAGAGAAAAAAAAACATATCGATGGACAGGGCATACCTCCAACGCCGCACATCCTGGCCTGCTTGGGTTGCTGCCTCACAAAGAGGTCGTACTCGCGGGACCCGTCCATCATGGTGTGGCAGGGCGGAAGAGCTGGAGGAAATAGATTTTGACGGTGCAGCGGGAGAGAAAAGAGACCTAAATTCGGGGCCCAGGCGGGGCTCTTAAGTATCGTGACAAGTCCCGATAAATAATCGGATCCAGATAAATCATAATTTCGATACAATTCCACGGATCCGGCCACGGTCATCCATAATGCCGGCTCGGCGGTTCACGTGGCCACCCTCGCTCCCACAACTCCCACAGCCGGAGCGCCGGCTCCAGCCACGCCGCCGATTTACACCCACTCGTTCATCTGCGCCATCACCTACGGTTTTTATAGTTCGGTACTCCAACGGCTCGTGCTTTCATCAATCGCCTCCACTCATTTGCGATAATAATCGCTTTTGAGATTGACACCGCCTCGAGTTTTGCGCTTCCCATCGTTCCTTCGGCTCCTTGTTTAGTCATCGCTCGTCCCGCGAACCGGCCAACACAACAATAGCCCACGGCCTTGGCCCTGCGCGCCCCAAACCCTTTCCCCCACATCCCATCCATATGGAAGTTCTTTAATTTTACCGTACCTTTTTTGTCGCTACAGTACATTCCCATTTCCCTACAATACAAAAAATAAAATGACCCTTGAAAGCAAGGCAATAACTTTAATTGTCCTCCATCACGACCTTTTCATCCCCGGATAACGCGCTCATGTGGCTCAAGCCACGGAACATCTACACAATGGAATCCATACGACACGTCAGCTCAACATGACCCTGATAAGCACAAAACAAGCAAGCGCCGCCCGTTCCCCAGTAGCGGGCGCCCGGCTGCCCCGATGGGAACCAAGCACACCTCCTCGCAGAGGATCATGGAACAAATGGACGTACCTAATATCCGGAAAATATCTTCCTCTGTCTCAGAAGCGATAATGTGCCCTGCCGACATAAAAATGATCAGTTTGCTTCCAAGTACGCGAAGAGGGTGCCAAAGAAAGAAAAAAAAAGAAAGCAAAGGGAGAAAAAAAACGGTGTGCCTGTCCCACTAAGCGCGTTCAACAATACCCGGTTTCTGATCGCAGCAGGAACAGAAGCCAAGAAGAGGAAAAAATGCGAGGACTGGGCGGCCGGAACCCGCTGCGAATGGAAAGAGCCGCTTGGGCTCCGTACGCCCGGTTGAGCGCGTGAGCGAGCGCCACCGAACGTAAACGTAAGATCGGACTTGCTCTGCCACCCCACGGCCATTGCGTCTCCACCCGTTGTTTCCCTTTCCTTGTCCCCAAATTTGGCGCACGTAAAGGAGGGGGGGTCCATGTTTGGCTCCCCTCCCTTTTGCGCTCGTTCTGGGAGACAAAGCCAAGTGGCGGCAGTACAACCCATATTGTCGGCACGATGGTTGCGCAGTCCCGAGAACGCGGGTCCCGCCACAGAAAGTGCGACACCCCGCATCATTTTACTACCCCTTCCCCAACACCACCACTACCAACCCTGCTGTCCTTGGCGACACCCAAGCCAGCAGTGGAAGTGTCACGAGGTGTGATCCTATCAGCGAGAAGCCGTTGGCCGACTGTCCTTCGCCTTCTCTCGCTGCCACACACATACAGTATGACCTAATGCATTGTGGGCATATGGCACTCCATCGCCAGCGCGCCGGCGTGGGAGAGGCCCTCGGCTATTCATGGCACGGGGTGCGACCCTTGTCAATGTCATCAACACGCAGATGTGATGCGATCTGCTGATAAAGATCACGTGGGTCCCGGTGGGACCAGATGGCCCTCGCCTCGATGGAATTGATAGCAAATTTATGTGTCTCGCGTGATATGTCGGACCAAGAGGGGCCCAGCAGATAGGCCTGTGGGGCACAGAGAGAGAGAGAGATTCACGGGGAAGTTTCGTTGGGCGCCTCGAAGGCCTGGTATGACTCGCTCACAGCCCAAAGGGAATCCAGGTTCTCGGATAAACCCAATATGAAACTTTGCCGACTAATCCATTCCCTACTTCCAAGAGAGGGATAACGAACGCAGCCCGACGCCGAGCGGTGCAGCACGAGGGGAAATTTCAAACAAGACCAGGGAGCGACATAAGCGCCGTCGGTGTAACCTGGGATTCGTCTCGATCATGTGGTGGGACCACAGCCTTGCCCAGCCAATCAGCAGGTCAAGGTGGTGTCCAAACTTAGAGTCTCTTCCGCTGACATGGGCGTCCATTGGAAACGGGGAAAGGACACAGGGGCTGAGAAACACCAATCCGAGAGTCGAGACCTACCTGCATTTGTCTTGACAGACCGATCTCCGGTGGAGCGGACAACGCCCCCGAAAAGGCCACGTTGATTGAGCGAGTAGCCCATCTTGTTCGCTTTCAGCCGCAGAGATCGGTTGAACTATAGGAGGGGTCACGAGGCGCGCATGTTCGTATCGAAAAAGGTTTGGGAAAAAGCAGAAGTGAGCGCTTACAATGTCATCACCCTGCAACCAGGGCCGTTTAGCGCAGCAGCCCTGCACAGCGCGACGGGACGCACCGTGTAATAAATCAACGCAGCCCCTCGACACTCCCAGGGAATGGCAAGTATATCTACACCAGCGATAGATCATGGATCAGCCGGTTGCGTTGCAGAGATGAGGGTGACGAGAAGTGGGCGCGCACGCACCAATCCGCCGTTGAATCCTCGGTTGCTTGTGCTGGCCAGCTTTCGTTGGACGGATGCAAAGTCCGCGATATGTACACTCTAAATTGTCACTCGCGTCGGAAGACAGCGAGAGATCTTCAGTCACAATGCCTGCAGAGTGCAGTGCAGACAGCAGCTTGGGAAGGATTCCTAGAAAATGGAGATTCAGCAATTGTTTCAAACGCCTTTTTCGAGACTTCAGGGAGGGGCATTGACCTGCGTGTGTCCTTCCATCGTCCGTCGAACGCGTGATCATGACATCGATATCTCCACACGTTGCTTTGCCTCTGCCCGTGCGTTAAACTTAAATCCGCTACGCAAGATTGTGTAGGTAGGACAGACCGACGATAGCTACCCATGATGTCTACAAATAGCTTGGGATCCAGAGAGAGAGCTGAGACATGTCACAATCCGAAATGGTTCCGGATAACCACCCAAGGGGGAAGGCTCACCGATGGACTTGATTTCCCCGAATATCTCAGTGGCCTCTTCCCGCGGAATCCTCGTATTGATATCTGTTTCACGGAGATCAAAAAGTAGACCATCACAATGGATGTGACAGCGCACCATCATAGTACTTCAACCCGATTTCCTGTGCCCGAGAAAGTGCGATACCACCTTTTCTTTGCTTGATGTCATCCAGCGTGCGGCAGCCAGCAAGGTACCAGGCATGTGCGATCGATTGTCCTAAACGGGCAAATGAGGATCCCGAATAATCTGAGGAGGAGCAGATATCGCATACCGACTCCATATATTCCCTGGAAAAGCTGAACGGCCAAGACATCTTCCGTTCTCTCGGCGTCAATGCGCCGCAAAGCACCGGTTTCAGTGATTTCCATGATCTGTACATGAGTCACACATGGGCTGCGTGAGAGAAGCGCCACTGCCATCACCTTCAGCGCAGTCTTCTCCCCAACTCCATTAAGGGATGTTGCCTGTTCGATTGAAGATATGCGCTCTTTACATTTCCGCAAAGCCGCGATTGCTACGCAGAGAGTGGCGGTCAAGCCTTGGCCGGTGTACACTACTACATTACTAGCACAGACCTTTGGTGTAGCCGATCACACGCCACTTGTCGTCCTGTGTGGGCTTTGTGCGGTGAAGTTCTGCTAGTTCACTCAACTATCGAAGCTATGAATGACTCGCTCCAGTAGAACATAACCTCACTCACTTTGTCAATGATGTCTTGGTTTACGCACGGGCCAGAGTTCGCTTCAGACGACGCCGTGGGGTCGTCACAAATAAACCCCTTCGACCTCGTGAGACGAAATCATTTCGAAGAGATCATACAAGTGGTACAGACCGCTAGTTTTTTCCGCGGCGCGTTCCTGGCTGGCGGAGAACTCTCTCTAGACGATGGGCGGGATTTACGGTGGCTAAGCCCAGCAAGCTGTTCGCCGTTGTCACCAAAGGCAATGTGAGGGTGACATGAAACATACAGACCATTTTGTGTTTCATCTCCTGAGGCGGCTGTGCCGACAAGGCACCTGGCATCTCTTCGTCGATTCCGCGTAATGACTCGCATGATGATGATGAAGAGTCGGGTGAAGCTTCTCGTGGACTTACCCGAAGGGCAATGAGCATACAGAAAGAGAATGCGAGACACGACGCACGGAGTCTTGTTTGTTCGTGGAGCACCGGTGATGAGAGCGTCGCTCGCACCGACGTCCAGGTTCTGCTTCCCCTTTCCGTTCCCAGTGAGGGAGCGCCCGGCATCCATGCGGCTGGGGAACGCGGCGTGCATAAACTCATAGTCCATTTGCTGCCTGTCCTTCTCTCCAGGTATGGGCTTGCCTGAAATCACCCAGCTCCATTTGACAGTAGGTATCTCGAAGGGAATCTCCGACAGGCTCTTGAGACCAAGCGCACGGAGAGTATTTTTCTCGTCAGTTTCTGTGACGATGTGCGTGGCCCTCGCAGGGTCGAATGTTGGAAGTACGGTCCCACCGTGTTTATGGATCTGTGCGCGTTCCTCTTACATACGAAAAAAAGGGGGACAAGAAGAACACAACACGAACAACGCTCATGCAACCTCGCGTCCTAGCTGAAGCATAGGTGAGGTCACCTCCCGTATAGAATATGACATGATCTTTCAGGTATTGAGGGGGCTGAACAGCCTTGACGGGGAGCTTGGCGCTGAGCCGTCTTGCCTTTCGATCGCCAAGATCATCTGAAGTAGCGTTCGTCGTGGTGACCTGCTTCTCCTGCAGCCTTCGCGCGAACTCGGTGGGTGTGACGAGCTCTGGCTTGGCCTTGGCGGCCCTCTTCTTCCCTGCTGCAGACTGCTTTGCGGTCGCAGTAGCCGACGACTTTGGTCGGACAACGGAAGCTTCGGAACGAGCCCGAGCCCGAGCGTCTTTTCTTCCTGGAGTCGTAATGATGCTCGTTTCTTCAAGGGGTTTGGCTTTACTGCCACGCTTCGTAGCGGGAGATTCAGCAATCACATCAGTAAATTCTTCGATAAGAGAAGTCATGTCCTGGATGGAAGCTGGGACACTGGCAACTGTTGCAGGGGCATTGGATATCTTGCGTCCTTCCATGGTTGAACGATGCGTTCCCCTTTTTGCAGACAGGGGTTGTTCATACCCCGGTGATGCCTTGCGCTTACTCGGCCTGCGAGCGGTAACTATGAGAAATAGGTTCGAGCGGCCGCGAGAAGAACATGTACATAAGAATAGTGGGAGGAGGTTCCATGCGAAGAACCGGATTATCGTTGGAGGGAAAGGGCTCAGAAGAGCCAGCAGGGGTGCTATTCGCAACGAGACTGAGACTCGAGATAAGCCAAAATGTCCTGGAGCTGGTGAAAGTACGGGACAATATACTTGGGTCGGTGTTCTGTCAAGTTGTGCCAATTTTCGTCATCAGGCATGGCCATCCTTGAATCCAACTCTGCATAGAAAGCTTCTAGATTTGAGTCCGACATGAGTTAAGTTATGCATGAGAATATTTTCCGAATGCCAGCAAGAGGGGTTTCTAAGCACGTGACCGTGCAGATTAGATCAAACATACATTTTAAACTCCGGTTTCAACCGTGAGACAACTCGTGAATTCAGACCCGTGCCGGCCCGGATTCGTCGAGGTTCGACAATCCAGCACAAGCACAGCAGCTCAATACTATTATCTATGGTTCTCAAAGCCTTGTCTCTCTGAACCCTATTTCACCCATGACGTCATTTGTTCCACTGCTTGTTTGTACTCACTGCACCCAATCATGGTGAACTCGTCGCCGAGCCTCTCAGCCTGGGATTGGGAATTCATACGATACACATGACTAACCCCATTATTTCCAAGGCTCTGTCAGCCGTTTAGAAATGAGAGGTTGAATCTGTGAGTTCTGAGGCCTGAGGCGTTACCAAACGGTTTTGATCGGCTTCAATTTGCGGATGTAAATTGATGGGTTGCGGAACAAGACAATTTGCTGGGAAAACAATTAACAAAAGGCACAAGTCTTGAAGGGGATATTCCACGATTCAAACGAATGCAGTATCCCATCAACCCGTTGGAGTCACTCTATAGGGGATGACTTACGTTTGTTGATATCAGGGGCGATTTCTTCTACGACCGTAAGGCAAATAGCCAGAAAGCTGGTCGTCTACGTAGCCTCCCTTGTCGTAGTTCGGGTCAAGATCGTGTCGTGTTACGAGGAACCGTTTTGGGGAACTAGGTGATGTTGTTGGAGGGGCCAACCTGGTATTGGGCTCACCGACATCAGTGAGTGTGAGTGACGTCTAAATGAAGCTAGAGCATCCTCGGTCAATTGGATTCGTACCAAAAGTCCAGATTTGGATGTCGAATTCTGTTCTGGCTCTTGTTCTCCTTACTTCCTAATCTTACGCTAGTCTTACGCTATTGCACGGTATGGTGCGGACAGAAGTTGAGTACGTTGAGTGCCACCGATCCGTCTGTCCCTGTGCAATTCCTGGGGGGCCCTGAAAAAGGAAGCCTGGAACACGTATTGCCTTATCGCGCTCGATGCCTGTCGAAGAAGGAAAGCTGAATCAAGTTCCGCAAAGATGGCGCATCACATGCCAACAACCGAAAGACTGAATGTTGATCGTGATCGCGAGCTGAATATTGAGCGGGAACGGTCGGAAGGCGCGCGCATCCGAGTCGAGTAGGGAAACATCATTAATATAACCTCTATCAATACAATTTACAACAACGTAGAACACCGGAGTTGGCTACGAAAAACAAAGTTAATCATCATCTCGCTGCGAACCCTTTTAGCACAATACGTTGTCAGGATACGCCTTCACCCAGCTATCGCGCGCGGTCCACGTGGCCCAGTACACCTTGACCTTCTCAGGGAGGGGCCCGAAGGTCTTCTCCAGTACGGACACGCCCTCCTCCGACGTCTGCGCTCCTAGGAGGAACGCGATACGTGCAAGCCACGCTCCTACATGAAAGTCGTCCACTCCGGGGCGTGCCCCGCCGATGAACGGGCCTTCGCCGATCGCCGCGGGGAGCCCCTCGAGGGTGAAGGCCTTGATACCATCCCAGAGGGCAGTCGATTTGGCAAAGAAGCCCTGCTTGGCCTCGTCTGGCGCCTGCTTGTTGAGGATCGCGTAGAGGCCTGAGATCGAGGCGATCTGCTTGTCGTAGAATGGCTTGTTTGCCTGTGCCTCTGGTGTCGCAGCATACCTTTTCAAATGACCGAGCCCTGCAAGAAGTGACAAGGAACAGTGATCAATATCTGGACACCTCTGAGGGCGTCAGATCGAGACATACGGGTCGTAGTAAAAACGTTTCCAAATCCGTTTGAGACTTTCGTGAGCTCCTCTTCGTTGCGCTGTAAAGGGTTTCGATAAGATAAGCGAGTCAACGAAGATAACGATTGAGTTACCGCAGCAACGAACGCAAAGTTGGGATCAATGTTACTTTCGTGGACTACTGTTGTGATGGGACTCTCAGGAGCAACCTTTTCCGATGAGATGGTCACTAAATAATTGATCACATCGGCGGTGCTCGTGAATGATTTTCCTCCATGGGTAAGGGTAGGGAGCGTGGCATTGGGGTTCTGAGAAAAGTCAATGGGGTCATTAAAAAGAAATAGGCGATTGCCGCTTACAAGCTTGAGGAACTCAGGTTTAAAGTTCTCACCCTCGACGAGGTTGACGACGCTGAAATCTGAGTCGATAGCAAGCTCCGCGCTATGCGGCATATACGTTAGCTGCTCAAGCCAAAGTTAGGCAAAGACGGAGGACGAACAGAGCGAGATGCGCGGCAGCGGCCCAGATGGAGTGAGGGAAGGTGTAAAGAACAGGCTGTAGACGCGCGTTAAGCCGTGTACTGCCTCAGCTGGGGAACAAGTCACCTTGGACATTTTTAATTTCTGGAGTGCGAAAAGACCTGCTGAGTGGGGTGTGTTGTATTGTATTGTCAGTTCAGTTGAACTAGATGGATGCCAAAACTGGCCATCCGGAGGCCCCTTTATACACGAGATGAATTCTGCGGATACATCCCGGATACATCCGCACGTGCAGAAGCAGGATGCAAGTATACCCGTCGGTCGTCATTTGCACATGCACATTGGCCGAGAGAGTTTGTCAGGGGTGAGATCGGTGAGACTGACTAATGACCGTTAATGACCCACCACAAGCGAGGTCCCGTGACGTGGGAATCTGTATCTGTAAGCCGGTGAATCGGTTATTTAACGACCGGTTAACTGGTCAACCGGTCAAGCCGGCCGAGTTGTCGAGGTTGCAGTCATTACGCCATTCGGGGACAAGATGACCCAACAATATCATCATTGTTCATCGAACGTTCATCGTTCGATTCGAAAGCTCCTCGGGACAGGGACACTGGCACTCGTAACTCGCCGGCACCATTTTGGCCCAATTATAAGTTTCTCTTTACTACAGTGGCCTGTTTTGCTCTTCAGCAGGTGACCCGCCGGAGCGGACAACTTGAACATCACTCTCTGTCTGACGGATCCATCACAAACTACCGTGATCCTGCCAAATCAGGATGTACTTTATCCAAGACTTGAATATGTCTCCACGGATCTGGATCTCAACCAGTCTGACAGGCACCAGCACCACCTCCTGAGAATGTGCTCGAGTTCTTGTAACCCTCAACACAGTCTTAGGGCACACGCGAACACATCACCCATTCCCGTTGAGGGCTTTTCCTCATCGCTGAGTGGAAGATGACCATCGACGTCAAATATCTTGGCGGCGAAAAGGGATGGGCTGGTTCTAAGGAGCCAGTATCGGGGGGCCAACCAATCTAGTTTTGTGGAGAGTGGATCCTTTTATCCCCACGCGTGAGTAGTATGTCCGTTCTTAGGAGGAAATACGGAATATATGTCCCCCTTGTTTAGACCAGGTTTTCTGGGATACACCTAGAACTTGATGGAGCATGCCCATTTGACGTAGAAACATGCTTCAGATTGGGTCCCTCGCGCAGCAGCAAATTATCGACGACAATGATAATCTTGCTTTGCAAAAGTGTGCATATGAGCGTTTGCGAAAGTACTCGCCAGCCCTTCAAAAGTCTGGAATCATCCTACCTGCACTGTGCGGAGTGCCCTAGCAGAACTGACCACTGCCATTAAAGACTGAGCCTAGCTTTGGTTCCTGCATCCACTCCTTTTGAATTCACACTTGTCCCCGTGACTCGCTCGAACTGCCCCCCATACTCGCATGCGAAACATTCACATACACATGGGAGTTTCCTGCATGCGCGCGAGTTGTATGCGTCGTTCTCGAATCCTTTGAGCCCGTTTGTGACCGTTGCAAATGGGGGCGGCGTCCATCCAGTACTCAGTTGTGTCTCACTGGCAGGGGGCTCAGGCGACGAGCGCACAGATGATGCTAGCTGGAAAGACACCTAAGTGAATGAAATAAATATGGCGCGCTGTTCTTAATTCAGGGACTGTTAAGCCGACAAGACAAGTATCACTGAAATTCGCTGACGGTGATCGTGAGTGCGTGGTCCTCACCATAGCCCGAGTCTATCCTGCTAGATATCTCACTTCACAACTACCACGAACATTTCGATTCCGACACTAAACAACAAAACATTCACCGGCGTCCACTACAAATCTCATCTGAGACCCACAGCGGTCCTCCACCTTTCTCCGCGACGTAATCAAACAAAGGAAGCCTTTTTGTTCTGGGTTTTGCTTTAGCGAACTCAAGAGGCGAAAGAAGCTTCAAAGAAATTGGGACGAAAGTGAATTCCCAACGACATTTGGTGCTAGAGAAGAGGAAATATATCATTGAGAGAGGAAAAGTGACGTACTGAATTTACTTGAGTATCACCGGTATCTTGATGGTCACAGTCGCCGGAGGAAGGACGGGCTTGCAGAACAATTTTTCAACGGTCAGGTCTACAAAAAGGAGGCGGCCCTTTTCATAGTAGTGCAGTATGCCCTTTGCCGCACATGGAACATCGAAGTCTTTGTGGGGTTCCTCTTATCTCGGCCAGGAAGGTTGAAGGACGATTGGGATTTCGAGGAAGAGCTTTGCGTCGATAAAAAAGGTCAGCAAGTTAAGACTCCCTACGAACTATCAATAAGAAATATTAGCTGGAGGGCCCTAGATAAGTCGGCCACCTCAACACCTACGCGCCAGTGGACTCCCAAAAAGCTGAAAGAAAGTTATGTCGAACGGCACGACTATACCCGCCTTGTCCGGGCCGAGGACTTGGTGAAAGACATGGACGGGTCCCTTGCCAGCGGGTTCATCCAGAAACTCGTGGTGGCTATCAACCCATTCGCATTGGCCTGAATGATCTGTGTCAAGCGAGAATACAGGAACAGCCTGAGGATTAGCGCGTACTGGCAAGATCGCTCATATCGAGGTTGGATGCTGTACGATGAAGGGCATATGATGCTGGCGTATCTGGCCTTTCACTCTGGTATTTATGCCTTTCATGCTGCGTGGGCACAATGATCGTGGAAGGGGTTCTGGAAGGAAAAACACGTTGGCCTTCGAGTTCGAAAACGAACTCGAACTATGACGGATTTGACGAATTTGAATTTGAATTTGAATTTGACGAATACGGGTTTCCCTGGTTCCCCCAATCGATATATGGCAGGTTAATAACTTCGTTCGTTGAATTCTGAAATTCCTCTACCGGGCCATGTGATGCAACCCAAACCTCTTCTCCATTCAGCCGGCCATAGTTCGGATCAGATTACGGTCAAGTAGACAGCTGGTCTTGCGCCCACCCGTTTTTCGCATTCTGTTCAAAGAAATGTGAACTCATGACCCGGTGCCACCGTGTACCGTGAATCTGGGCGTGGTACGCTTGCTTCTGTTGGACCCTCATTTTGCGTTAGAAGCCCTATTCGTTGCATTTCCATTCTCCCATCGATACCTCCACTCCAATGCGACTGCTTCCAGCACTCGTCAGATGACGTATTGTTCATCATGGGATGTCCCAGGACAAGGTTTCGTTCTGATCGGGTAAAGCACACACACCAATACGGTATGTGCCTTGCCACGCATGTGGGGATCCGTCAGCTCACTTCCTTCTCTGTTGTGATGGGCGCCATGTCGTCGAGACTTGTCTGGGCCCAGAGACATGGTCTCAGAGAGGTCACTGCGGCCCTCTACACGTGAGTTGACTGGCTTCCTATGATGTGGATGCCAAGTAAATGGTTTGAAATATAGAGTCTGGCGTAGGACCCTGCACAGGCACTGAAGAGCCAACAACTTGAAGGCGACATACTCGCCCTGTCATGCGAGGGCTCTTTCCCCTCGACCTGATATGGAACCCCCACCAAGATAGCCCTCCTTCTTCGCCTGCATAGAGACTGGGAGTCCGAGCGCTAAGCACAAGCCATCGAACCTAATGCCTCAACCATCAATGGCCTTCCACTCAACTGACACTACCCACCACAATCGCACTTAGGATCCTACGAGGCCACCCAAAATATCGCGTGGCACAACTTTTGACGACAGACTAATATATTCTCTTTCAATGTCTTGACCGTGAGTTGAGCGACCAAGCTACAATCATTGCTGATTTTTCCCAGAGAATCCTTCCCGATGCCTCCACGCGATAGCGACCCAAGCTTTCTGCTAAACAGCAGACCGACCCCCTCCCCCCTGTCGTAACCTACCTCCGCAACAAGGTGCGAACAGAAGCCTTAGCAAGTGGCAGACAAGCCAGATAGCATCGAAGCGACGACAATTGGCTTACATGTACTTGGCCTTCCCACACTGCCAGAAGGCAAATTTTTCATCCGGAGCCTCCCACTCCACTCCTCTTCTCCATATGCTTAAGGCGAGAAGTATGGGATATAAGTGTTTGGTATGGACATGGACCTCTTTCGGTGAGACCTATAGGCGATGAGAGGTATTTGACTTGCAGGTAGGGTATCCCCGAGAAACTGGGTGATTAGAAGACCACGGAGGGATTATGAGAATGCACTGCACGAGTAGGTCACGCCAGCGGCGCGCTGTTTGCCGCTGCTTCTCTTCCTCCCCCAGCACAATGGAATGGTATCAGAGGTGCATGGAGAGTCAGCAGGGGGGGAACCAGAAGGGGGGGGGGGGTGAGAGACCTCCACAAGCGAGAGGAGGGGAGTACTTGAGCGTGCTCTCCTCCTTAAGTTGTTGTACCAGACCCAGACTTTCCGGATGCGAAGGCGTGGAAGACGAACAAGCACTATCACGGCGACTGCGGTCAGGACGAAGCGCCAGAAGTGGGGACGAAAACATCGACGTGCGTGGAGTAAGCGAGAGCCAATTAAGTAGGCAGTAGTGGAGACGAAGGAGGATGAGACGTCTGATGTGCCGCTGGAGGAGCGAGAGGATGTCGGATGAGAGTATGAGATAGAGCAGGAGATGCCAGTGGGCTCGATGGGCCATGAGCAGAATGGATAGCAATTTGCATCCAATAGCGCCGCCCATAACTCATGTCTTTGTTTTTCATTCACAAATCAATCAGTCTATAGTATACGACTGTACTGCAATGTAAATGTTCATGCGTTCATGTTCGAAGCATTTCTGGGCTTGATTTACAGAAGTCACGTGGACACCATGTGAGAGGCCGAAATGGCGTCATCTTCCACGCTCGCTAGCGTAGACTAACCTTGTGACACCCATAGATAACCTGGACCATCACAAAATGATGGAGGCGTTGCACCTTCATGAGAGGGGGATGAAGTAGTTCATTGACAACTCGAGCCACTAGATGATGTCTCAGCCACTTCCATACGGATGGGGACCACACTGCCTGCCAAGTAACCAGGCTATCGATGTGGTGGCAAAGGGCGCAGCAGGCTGTGAATGTCGAATACTGGCAGCACAGGTATAGTGCTACATACACAGCAGCATGACACTTCAGTGACTTCGCTGGCCTCGCCCGTGGCAAGCCGGGAGGACGACAGGCGTTTAGGCTATACGCCAGTCGTCCTCCCGGTTGTTGTCTTTGCTGAATGGAGAGCGTAGGTGGGCACGACTTGGCTAACGGCGTTTTCTCTCATGCACACACTTGCTGGTATTGCTATCCATGTGCTGGGCGGTGCCATGGCGATAGGGGGTGTTTGTGGCTTGGATGTCAAGGATATCAGAGTGTAGGTGGCGCAGGACATATTTACAGTATATGGTTAGTTACACCGCCCACCTTGGCTATATCAGCTACCTCGCTGTTGGCGTCTCCTGCTCAAGTTCCCCGCCCACAGTTTTCACTCCCACATCATTCCTCGCATTTACTCCTTATATTCGTGACCATGGCTTCTGGATCCTTGGATTATGACACTGACATCGAGGCTCAACAAATCCTCTTCCAGGCTCTTGGTGCGTCCTCTTATCGACGTTCTGTAGGTTATAAGTGCTGACGGTTCTCGTTCGAGAAGAAGGAGCAGGAACAAGTAGGATGCACAATATGACTGCCCGTCAACTTGAGGCGATGAACAACACTGGTCAACCACCACCGGTGTCCACCGACCAAAGTGCTCACATTGAGGCCCAGCAAGTAGTTTCTCAAACTGAAGGTCCAGCCTCTATTCTTCTCCTTATGAATCCTGAGTCTGACATACCACACTACAACATTTCTATAAACAGGCGCTGGGGGGAGCGGGATTCATGAAATAGATGCTCATCAGTCCGAGCACAATGACGAAACTGGACAAACGACGACACAAGCCGAGCATGGCGAGATTCAGGATGAGATGCGAGCTCACGCCGATCCTGACATAAATGTCGATACCGGTGCGTATACTCCCTGTGATTTTGGGAATCTCGATAGGCTGTGGTAAGCTAATGCAAACCAGTGGGTAATAATCCACCAGTTGATCCTCCTGGCGATACCCCTAGCACAGAACCCAAAGAAATGCCCATGATAGGAGATTTTGATGGCAGTGCTAATCCCCTCTGGACTCTTTATGGAAAAGAAGCCAAAAGCCACGATGAGGCTCGCATTCAAACATTGAAGGATGATATGTATGGTGTCTTAATATTTGTCTGTTCATATTTTCTTCATCTGTATCAGACTCGATCATGCTGATACAAGGTGTCATAGGCTGGTTTATTCTCTGTTGCTCTCACCGCATTTATTATCGACAGGAAGCAGAAGTTGTCTGTCAACCCAGCAGATCAGACAGCGTACTACCTGCAACAAACCGTCGCGATGCTCTCCCAGATCTCCAACCAGATGTCCTCCATAGCCCCAGAGGTTGTAATACCTTCAACTCCTCCACCACCTTTCCCTGCTTCCAACCCATCTAGATCTGATGTCTGGGTGAACGCATTCTGGTTCATGGCCCTCATTTTCAGCCTTTCGGCAGCAGTCATGGCAACCCTCGTCCAGCAATGGGTTCGGTACTACATGCATGTTTTCTTGCGACACGGTGACCCTCTGAAGAGTGCCCGTATTCGACAATATCTGTATGAAGGTTCGGAGGGATGGTACATGCCTATTTTAGCGGAGGCAGTACCTTATCTCCTGCATGTTTCCCTGTTCTTATTCTTCTATGGCCTCTGTGTCTCGGTCTTGCATGTCAACACAGCAGTTGGTCTGAGCACTACTGTTCCCATCGGAATGTCCGGCTTATTCTATATCTTCACGATGTTTGCACCAGTCATATATCCGCAGTCACCATACAAGAGCTCGTTCTCGGCTCTTATCTGGTACACCTTCCACAAATTGCGCATGCGGAGATATAAAGACCGGGATGGAGAATGGAAGCCGGTCAGCGCAAAGATGGTAGAAGGACAGATGCAACTTGCGATGGAAGAGACAGAAGGGCGTAAAGGGCGAGACGCGCGATCAATTCAGTGGCTATTGGATAATTCGACTGAAGATGCTGAAATGGAATCATTTGCGATGGCGATCCCTGGTTCTTTCAATGGGAAATGGGGCCCCGAAGTATGGACAACGATATCCAAATTCACCGAGGGCAAGAACAGGAGCACCGAGCAGAATAGGCTTTCTACGGGACCACTCATGGATGGAAATTTACCCACCACCTTGCCACTCAACCGACGTTTTCCGCGTATCAACACCTTTCATAGTCCCTTTGACTCAATCATTCGTCCAGTCAGAAGGTACACCTCAGCTGGTCGTGGTCCTCTCACCGACAGTATGGTTCCCCTGTCAGCACTAAATCTGCCTAACACTGCCCCATCTGTCATCACATCTATTCGAGGAGACAGCGTTGTGCATGAGGTCAGCATGCGCCTATGCCACTTATTGGAGACATGCAAGGGCCGTGGTCTCTTCGCAAGCGATGATCTATGGCGTCGGCGTACGCGTGCATGTGTCGAAGCCACGGCATCGCTTATATTCTTCGCCAATGCGGAACTTGACTGGTTTGGAGATATCGGGAAACTGCTGAGAGACATAGGCAAGGTCGAAAGGACTCGGGAGTCATCGTTAACGGGAATGGACCAGTCGTTCGTCACGCGCTGGACTTGCCTTTCTATTGTCGTCATTCGATCCATGTTAACTCACAATTTACGGCTGCAGCAGGAAGCGAGAGAAGTCACTGCGGACCTTGAAGCCTCGGCGTCTCCAATCATTGGTCAATACGGTGAAACTAGTACACAAGCTGGGGGGGTCGATGCATATATCCACGACGGATGGTCTTCTCTGCTTCTCGTCCGTAAAGATATATTCGCCGAAAAGATCATGGACAGAACAGAAGAGCGGACAAAAGATATTCTCCGCAATCACGAATCCCGTATGAGCTTCCTGGAATTTCTTTGCTCACGTGTCCGGTCCTTGAAAACATTCGATTCATCAATCTCTATATTCAGGGATTCACTTCAGGCTACCACTCACGAATTGATTTGCGAATTACCCGGTGTCGAATTCGATCATGATCGTTCAGACCCCCTCCCCTTTACCCTAGCTATTGAGTTGCTCGACGACCCTGCGTTACTATTCGTGCTCCCCGGACCATGTTCCGAAGGCCTTTTCTCCATTGTGCCCA